>BQNB010049905.1:0-41801 GCA_026074375.1 Tanacetum coccineum
TATATTGCCTAGCCAATGGGGTACATGTAGATTATGGCAAGTTAATATAGGAGGATCTAATTCATAAGCTGAACAAGAAGACTAGGGAAAAGATTGTTCCCTATCCTAGGTTTATATCTCTTCTACTTGAACATATGATGCCTAAATATGATAATGAGGAGCTCACCATAAACCCCACTCAGGTTTTCAGTGTTCACAACTAGACACTAAAGCCAAACCAACCTGAAGAACCTCCCTTCACTTCCCACATGAAGGCCATCTGCAATTTAGATATGCATGTGGACTCCAAAGCTCCAAAACCCTCTTCACAAACTGAAGAGGTTCCCCTAGGCAAAAATCCTGGAGCTAAAAGTAGACTCAGAAGAAAACAATCTTTAAAACACACATCTGAGTCCAAGACTAATGCATCCAAATCCAAAACTGGCAAATAAAAAAAATACTCAGTCCAGTTCAGCCAAGGACAAAAGCCCAAGCCATCCTTCACTTCCCACACCAGTGGTTGGTGAAATGCATAAACAGGCACAACAAGCAGTTGGTTGCCCAACATATTTAGGGGCTACTAGTGAAGAAGGAGCCCACCCTCAGCTCAGTAGTGGTATGTCTACATTTAACTCTTATTGAACCTGTTTATTCACCTTTTTTCATTTGCACTCTGAGTCTGCATAAGGACATGAGGCTTCAGCAGATTCCACAGCTGAAGCTGATCCTTGATTATCTGCTCCTAATGATTCCATATCTTCATAACAGGATATGGATGAAGGAACCAAAACCTATTCATTTGATCACATAATTGTAGGGTCTAATCCAAGTATTCTTGTAGATAAAATCAAATCTGTTGGAGATGGGTTAAAAACTGCCCACACTAAATCAGGTTCAAATGAGTAAAGAGCTGATAATCTCTTAAAGAAAATAAAGCTAGAGGATTTATTAGAATTCTTGAAAGACACAAGATCTGCATTCTTCAATCTTGACTCTCCACAAGATGAGCCTATCATTGTTACAGATGAGAGTGAAGAATAGGAAGTTGACAAATGAGTCACTTATGATACTTCTCATGATGTGCCTGAAGACACTTCAGTCCCACCTCATCCACCTCCAAAAATCATCTTAAATTCAAGAGTTAATGGCTCAGGTTCAATTATTTCAGTCCCAAAAGGATAAGATGCTGAAAAAAAAGAAAAGCCCTAAGATCACAAACTGTGCAGTTCTCACAAAGAAAGGCCCTATAACACTAAAAATATATAGGGAAGATAGGTCTGATGAAGTCATCTTAAATCTCAAGGTCAGTGATCTACATTCGGCAGATTGAGGGAAGTAATACAAGCTTGTCCAAACAAAAGTGAAAAAGGATGGAAAACCATTTATGATCTGGTAAAGACAAGATTGGATCAGCTGACTCAAACTGAACAAGAACTCAAGATTGACTTAAACAAACCCCTCAAAGAACATGATCCTCTGAATGAGATAAATGAGTTAGATAATAAGAAAAAAAAGAACCAGTGACTTAAAAGACCATTCCAGGTCAACAAAGAAACACAAGTCATCAAGTTCAGCATGAAGAAGGGGGTTATTAAACAGGTAAGACAGTAGAATGGAAACCACTTGTAATAACTTTATCTTTTGCAAATGTATTGTAATGAAAGTTTGAATGAATGGTTATCAGTTTATGTTGTTTAATTCATATCAATTTTGCAAAAAGAAGTTGTTGTGCTCACTTACAATTGATTTTAACTTAGGCTATTTGTATATTCAAATAGGGGGATATTGTTGGGTTCAGTTCCTGAGCCCTTTAGTCTTTCAGTAGATTTAAACATAAATTCCCCTAAGTATTTCTCAAGCTGAAGTCTTTGAGCTTGAGTCGCTGAAGCTTCTTCAACGTCAGCTCTTCAGGTCCATAGAAGATTAGGAAGGATCTTTACTTCAATATATGCAGCGGTACAGAAACTGAAGAAGGACTCTTGGAAATAGCTTCAGTTCAGCTTGGTTGACAATTCCAAGCTAAACATTGTCTGTCTCCTTAACAGAAGTTGAAACGTGTTGTTTCACTTCTAGAAGGTTTACATGGTGGGAAAAAGATTGTTTTATGTCAAAAGGAATAAAGCAATCTCCTTGGGAAATGTTACTTCTAAAGTTGGTATAGAGGTACATCAACTTTCCTTAAAGGACTGTACCTGGTACTATAAAGCATGCGTACATTAAATGGTAGCTCAACCACCTATTTAATGATTGACATGTGTATTAGGTTAACTTGTAAACCCTAATCCCTTTGCCTATAAAAGGAAAGGGATTCCCAGAGTAAATGTTATCTCTTCTAATTAATGTGATACACATTGAAGAGTTCATTTATCTCTCAAACAAACTAAGCTGTACTACTGAAGCTGAAGCTTCAGTTTAGTCATAAGTAGTTTGTTTTCTTACGCTCTTAACTTTGGTTAGAGTTTAAGTTCGAAAGAGATAACACCCCAATTGTTATTCAACTACCTTGCTATTCCACAAGCAAGGTGTGTCATAGATTCTTTATTTGATTCTAATAAAAGTTTATACGTTGAAAAGTACTTCTGTGTGTTTTAAACTTGTTCTTTATATTGTTCATATATATTTGTTTAAAACTCACTTCGTTGCCATGGAATTTGATTAGTTTAACTTGATAAATCTTATATCAGATTCCAAGGGACCAATACTAGAATATCTAGACCACCCTGTTACGTATTCTAGGTCTATGGAAGTACGAAATGTATCACCTACACCATTTGAGTATCATTAGAGGGGCTGCAATCAAGTTATTACTGCGCATGACCCTTGAGACTGTTAGTGTAAACTTTAGAACATGTCATGAATACCGCATAGGAAACAAAAAACATATCATATTATTTAGCAAGTCAGAATTGTTGTGATAATTAGAGTTTGCTTCTAATCATTTGCTGTGATGCGTCTTTCGAAAACATAGGATAACATGCCTTTTAGTTATTCATCACAATCATGATACCCTTGCGAAGGTTTAGAGGCTGTGACAACAATCTGATCATGTGAGGTTTTTACTTATGTTTGTTTGGGTAAATTACTTGCAGAGATACAACTCAAGTGTTTGGGGGATTGTTATGAAGCTTTATGTTTTAGCGAGCGTTTAGGTGTACTTATGTCTGTTTTGTCTGCATCGATAGCATACATAAACACGAGTTGGTTTGAATATATGTAATGGCCATACTACTGTATTTATTAAACGTTTGGTTACTACCATCAAATCGAAGTTAGTACCAATGGTCACACGTTCAACTCCAACATCACGCCTACTCAAGTAGCTTATAAGCCCAAAAATATGTTTATAAAAATATGTTTATCGATGACATTGTCTCTAGGAAAAATGTTGGAGTTTAACCAAAACAACTAATGGCACTATGCATTTTCAACGCATGCTCACGTTTCTGAAATAATGAAAAATTCAGCACCCCGCAGCGAAACGCGGGCTGAAATCCTCGTATAATAATAAGCTCATATTAGTCCAACCCATATCACATATAAAAAATATTTATTCCTACCAGAAATAAAATTAATTGAAAAGTAAGACTATAAGGTAAATAAAATTGTGAAACTTAGCACATTTGGTGCACGTTTTGTCTTCGTATTTGACTTTGACTTTATATCAAGTGCTTACTTAACTTGGCATGACTGTTTATTTAATTTGTATATTTTTGTAAATAATGTCGGATAAGAGAGTTTAAGACTATCTAAGTTTTTGATCGGAAAAGTTTTGCAAGTTCAGACCAGGTGGCTGGCTAAACGAAAAAGAAAAGAAAAATCCATTAGGCTTCCTATAACATACTCTAAGTACTAAAAAAACGTAACATTTTTAAAGCAAATACAATGATTTAAATACAAACAATAAATACAACCTCATAACAGAATGTCGAACATATAACACAGAAACGGCCAAATTCAGAAACAAGAAAATCATATTTTTTTAAAATGCACGCCGCAGAATAAAGTTTCCTCGCCGCAACGCGCGGATCAATTCAATCTCGTTATTAATAAAAGCCAACATTGTAGCTTTTGTTTGACTTTCATTTAAAAGAATTTAGGAGATTTAAAACGGACTGATTTTATGTTTAATTTATGTGTCATTAGCTTATTGTGTTATGAAAAGAAAATTTTAATTGTTCTAATCAATAAATTATTATCACATATACTTAAGCATAACAATAGAAATGAATTTAAAGTTCGTTTCTCATTAAAACCTTATTCACTAGAGAAGACGCTAATGATCAGAGAAATAATTAAACATTTGGCTTTCAGATTTTTGGGTTTTGCTAATATGTGCTCACTGAGCACATGTTAAAGTGAATATAAAAGAAAGGTTCATGCTCATTAAGTCATAAAAAACATATAATTAAGGTAATTTTTAGCTATAATGAATGTTTATTAAATGCGCTTTTTGATATAAAAGGAAAACATACGTTCATTTAATGCACGTTATCATGTGTCTAGTGGACACATATTAGCAAAACCCTAGAACTTTATCAGGAGATTTAGATTAGTAGATAAATCTAGATTTGGCACATCTTTGTTTTTTGTTTCCATAACGGTTTAGCTTCAATTAATGATTAAATGTTTTAGCAACCTTGATCAGAGATTGGGGCTAAAACTAAACTTTTCAAAGGTGTCACAAATCAGTTAACTAAATATTTTAAATATATACAATTGTAAGGAACAATTGCAATATTTTAATATAAAAACATGGCTGGCGAACCACCCGTGACCCGAAGCTACTTACATACCCGGGTTGTATGCTAATATTTTAATATTAATTTTACCCGGTCCGACTCGATAGCCTAATATTTTAATATTAATTATGCCCGGTCCGACCCGCTATTGTTAAAAAATCAATTTGAAGATGAATTCCTTTTTCATTTGTTATCATCGTTATCATCGAACAAAAAAACACACACACACCTGTGATCTCACCCCCTTGACTCATCTCCCCTCACACACAAACCAGGCAGTGTCTATCATTTTCTTCTTCGATAAATCCACCCACTCAAAGAAATTACAATCTCAAAAACCCCCTTATGCTATCACCGATTCATTGAAAAAGAAACTCAATATTGAAAGGATTCATCAAGACCGATATGTACTTTGATTGAGTTTTTTGTTTTCAATTTTTGTTTTTATTTTGAAATTAGGGTTTTGTCAGAAATTGGGGGTTTTGTTAGTTTATGATTCTAGCATTTAGGATTCTTTTTATTTGATTTTTTGGCTTAAGTTTTGTTTCAGAGACGTAATTGTGTGTTTTTTGTGTAATTAAGGTGATCATGATCTATCTTGCTGCAAGGAGGAAGGATGCCTTCTCCATGTGCTTTCGTCAAAATAGGTTGGTGATGTCTTTTTAGCTTGATGTGTTAAACATATTTTTTTATATATTGTAAAATAACGTAGGATTGAGCATCGTAAAATTAACACAAGAAATATGCAAGTTCATTTTGTTTTTATAACGTAAAAAGAGCTATCGGATAATGACCATTTTGTTTTAAAGGTTTGTGAAATTAGTAACACTATAAATATCTTTATGCTTCGTTTAAATTTCTTTCTACTAATTATACATCGAATAAAATATTTACAGGGTCCGATGAGAAGTGAGCAAGGTGGTTTCAGTTGTGGAGTGCGTCGGGAGGCGGATCTCATCCACCACAGTAGCATACATCATCACACTCCTTTCAATCGGCCGGTTTTATGGTAAAAGCTAAAAAATCATATTCATTCATGCCGCAATTAGATGCAACGGAAACCACAAGGTAGTTTTTTTAATTCAAGATTAAAGATGTGATTTTATTTTGCATGTATCAAAATGAATTGGAAATTGTATTTGTTTCAGCATGTCGCTTATTTGATTTAAGTTGTGTCGGCAAAGTAGTTTGGCAACGGAAGGAGTGTGCATTCGGATGAAGAGGGTGGCGAAGACAACGGTATTGATGATCAACATGTGTGAACGTCCTATAGGTTTTATCAAGATAGTTAGTTAATTTGACAACTGGTGAATTTTCCTTAAGTTATAGCATCCCAAAATACTATGACTACACACTTTCATATTTATATCTCAATAAATTTTTATAAAACAGTTCAGATTTTGACTTTTAATTGACTTTTACGATGCGTAAACAGTTACGGTGTAACCGGCTGCCAGTCAACAATTTCCTACTATAATGAGTCTCTTACTTCCAACTATCACTTCCTAAACACTCACGTTTGCATTGGTCATTTATGTCACACTTGCAAATTTTCCAGTCTCGTAAAGTTCTATTTACTCATTTAGTTCTTTTGACTTTTATTGTCTCAGTTAGAACAGTTACTGTATTTACGGTAGTCAATTAATAATTTATTTAGTCAATAAATCATTTATTTCATATATTATTCCTTTTTAAAGGTTTACAATCTTATTAGATCACTTTCTGGGAGGTCGTCCCGCAAACGGCTTAGAATGTCAAACAACGCGTCCCGGCACGTCCGTAAATGTTTAATACTTAATTTAAACCAAACCAACTATAAAACATATCATGTGAATATTCTAAGTTCATGTAAATGTATGTTTGAATCCAATAAAAATACTAGAAAACTTTGGGTCACATTTTAAATCACGAACTAACGGCTTTTGTTAACCCGACAAGTGCCAGAAGGCACCTAGGATCCCCCTAGGATGCTTCATCCGATCGAACCCCACAAGGGGAACCACAAGGCACTTATTTAGCTAGTACATCTCCCCTTGGTACTATTTTCTTGTCTTATATCAATTCAAAACACACACACCTCATTTTGTAAGAAACCCACACTTCTTTCTTTCTTTCTTTCTCTTCTTGCTCACGTCCCAACACTAACACATACAAAACAATACATTTTTCCACTTTTGATTCAAAAACATGAAGGTTGAAGCGTTTTCAGGTCGATTCAAATAGATGTGGGTTCATAAAAACAACGTTTGGGTTGTTGGTTTCATGCTAATCTCATTTTCAAAACCCTCTTTCTAAGTCATCAATTCTTTAAATATTTTTGTACTTTTAATAGTCTAATGATGCATAGATGTTAGTTGTGCGATGCATTTTCTAAAAATCAAAAGCTAAAAGTTTTAAAATAAATATAAAGGGTGTGTTTGGTTCGAGTTCAAAAAGAAGAAAAACAACGAAAAAACTCACTTTAATATTTTGGTGGTGATAGTTGAATAATATTTTTTTGATACATAAAGGACTTATAGCTTATTTGGCTCATTCAGCTTATAAATAAGCACAAAAGGGCTTATTTGAGGCTTATATAGTCTCAGCAAAAAAAAGAGTAAGGAAAAATTATTTTTTATTATTACCTACTTTTATCATATTTTAATAACTTATTTTGGTAGCTTTTTTCAAAAACTAAAAGTACTATATAGTTTATTAGCTTTAAAAAGCTATGTAATTGATTTTGGGCTTATAAAACCCACGACCCAAAAAGGCCCAATAAGCCGCAACTTATTGTGGACCTTTTTGTGGGTTGACTTATTTTCATGGCTTATTGTTTGGCTTATTTGATTATTATAAATGCTTATTCGCATAATTTTATAACTCATGTCGTATTACGGATTTTGAATAATTTCGAAAGTACTATTTGGACTTAATGAATGTCACGACCCAACTAGCAGCCCAATAAGCTTCGGCTTATTTTTGAGACTTTTCGTTCGGCTTATTTTCAAATTATTTGTATTACTCATTTGAGTCAGAAAAATTTCATTTAAGTGGTTAGATAGCTAGTTGTGATTATTGGGCCGAAAAGCCCAATAAGTGCCTATTAAGCTCACGGCTAATGGATCATTTAACTGCACGACTTATTTCGTTAACTTAACAAATTTCTCATTTGACTTAATCGGTTTTTGACTTATTCTATTGATGGACTTATTGTAATGAGCTTAGTCTGGATTAAAAAATAAAAGATAAGGATTTTGAATTAAGCGAAAACTAGTCATTTGAAGGTTTAAAACGGATTTTTGGTATACTTATATCTATAGAAGTTCAAAATAGTTTAAATAGTCGTTTAGAAACGTGTTTGGTAAGAATTTGGTCAAAAATGTGAATTTTTGCATTTTGTCAGAAATTAAATTATTTGAGAAAAGTATTTGAAAAATAAGGTTTAAAGCCTTGGAAACGTCTTATAAACGAATGGGTCATGCCGAAATTTCATAAAAATATTATACTTAGAATATTTTTACTAAAAACATAATTTCCTAGAAAACCGACAAAAGACGAAATAATAAAATATTATTATTTTAATAAATCGATTAAAAGACGAAAAATATATTTTATAATTTTATAAATTATAAAACTTCTCTAAATTGTTTTATGTAATTAAAACGTGTCATTTCTTATAATCAATACAATTAAACTTGGTAACTTGAGCTTACCGGGTAAATTACCGGAACATATTTCTTTATATCTATTATCTAAGTCTTGTTATTTTACTTGTCTATTTTCTTAAATAGTATAAGTATATAGAAACTAATATACATACTTTGACATGTCTTCTCCGAGTCTAAATCACCAACCATCACACAACCACTACTACTAAAAGCAGTAATACGAAACGTTTTCCAAACTCCTATGCATCTATCTTAAATATACATTTCAAATATAATTCTAAGTCAAACAAATTACTAGGTGTGTCAGGAAGCCATCGTGCGTTGTTGTTTGACTATCACACTATCAACTACTTATCACTTTGTTTAAAGGTGAGTTCTCGTTGCCCCACTTTTCAAACTCTTTTCCATTAGGGGAAAATGATACTCAAAATCTATTTCAACTACTTTTACTATTGTGCAAAATCTCTTATTTCTTTTTGGACAATGATATGTGTCTATGATTGCGTGTATGAATGATATGTGAATGCTATGCGAATACTATGAGATCAATCTATGAGAAGTTCCAATGTGAATTTCTGCCACATACTATTTAGCCGACTGTGTAGCTCCAGCTGGTAGGCGATAGGTTCGGAGAACTATAAGTGCCCGGGATTCTATTAAGTTGATGATTTGGGTTGGGATACCCTGGTATGATATGTTGATGTGTTGATGATCTAAATACTATTGTATGCATTCTGCTTTCATATTGCACTATTGTCCACACTCTTATATTATAGCACATCAACTGGGTTTACTTCTAAACCTACGAGCTCATCAACTTTATGTTGACCTTTTCGAGTATCATTTTCAGGTGTGATCGACATTGTTATCAGATTGGTATATGAAAATCAAAGATCTATACTACCAGGACATTTTCTAAAGATAAGGGTTTTCAACTAATTAAGGCTGTATTTCCTAAATGTTTGTAATCTAAATTTCATGTAACAAAGCTTGGTATATCTTGTATCTTGTGCAATGTAAATCATTATGTCGCATCTCGTGTTTCCGCTTCTAGCTAGGTGTGACAGATTGGTATCCAAAGCCAAAGTTATAGAGAATGCCTGTTTTTCTAAAATAAAAACGCAACTATAACCAACTAAAGTTTTCATAAAACCTTGAACATAATGAAAGTTGACTAGCTCGAGCATTTCACAAGTTCTTCCTAAACTATACATAGCCTGATCAACTATGCCTAATTTATGAAGGATCATGAAATGATGGGGGTAGTTCTCTCAAGTTATGTTAGAGGGGGGGGGGGATACAGAATCCTAAGATTACTTGAAAATTACATCGACCTTATGTGTACATACCTGTTTTATGTGTTATGTTATTGCCCGAAGATTGTCTTATGCTTGCTATTACTTGAATAATCTTTATTTGCTATTGACTTACATGTTGCCTTATATGCATTACATGACGCCTTGAATGCTTATCCTATTTCTATTGCCCATGCTTTCCTTATAAGCTTTACATGTGGCCTTACTACTATATTATCTTTATCGCGTATACTTGGCTGACATGCTTGCCTTGCATTGCTCTATATGTCGCCATGCATACTCATACTTTACTACTACTTACTCTTATATACAAGCAGACCTATACTACTATTTTCTATTTTTAATACTATACTAAACATTATTTTAAATACGTCCCAACATTGAGTTGTCGGACAGCCAACATCGAATACATTATTTTGGATATATATTATTTTGGTTGTATTATCTGGGATACGCTATTTTGAAAATACTATTTTGAAATATTTCTTTATATACTAATTTAGGTACACGACCTTACTGTTGTTGCCCTATGCTATTTCGCTACGGTTAACAAATGCCATGTCTCCCCCACATCATTCACCGTAGTAGAAAGTCTGAATACGCCGCATTCTAAGCCGATGAGTAGGATTACATCCTTAGTCGCACTAGGAATAACCCATCGACCAGGGTAGACGCAATAATGCTCCTATCATACAATTAGGACCTTGGAGACTACAAATAGGACAATAGGATTCCTGAGAAAGTGATACCCTCAGGATGAGTTCTTCACGTCAGTTGTAGTTACAGTACCCGCCCTAGTGCTTGTGTTCCGGATATGGTAACAATATGGATGACTCAATGTATTTTGGTCAAAATTTCTATACAATTAAAACCTTTTCTTTCAAACTTTACGAAGTACAAAATTTGAAATTTTCTATGGTCGATGGTTTTAAATATAAATCGTTTCGAACACATGTTCAAACGTCAATTTTCTTGACAGTCAAAATCTAAATCATATATGAAAAATCGCGTCGTCGATAAACAAACTTTTTACAGACATCTTTTTGCATAATTATAATTTACGAGGATTTCATACAATGTTGTTCGGAAATACATTTATAGTTAAAATTTCAAAATGATCTACTCAAATAAACGTCATTAGCAAAATTTTAAGAACCATGTCTCCAAAAGGGATACGCACTATGTCTACACACTATTTAGCCTTTAGAATCGGACCGAACACCTTTGATTATTGATAAGAATCTTTGAGCGCTCCAAGTCATTGATACCGAAATTGCCCTTAGAAACTTTGAGTTATAGACCATCATCTCTAACTTCTCATGCACTCGAATACACGTCCTTCCTTTATGTTTCCACATCGGGGACTGTCTTCTGAAATTATTTTATATCAATTTTGAGATCATTAGAAATGTCCATCTTCATTGTTCAAACTTTAGCTGGTCCTATCCTTTTCTGTATACGATGCCAACAACTACGCTTACTCTTCCTATACGATGAGGACGCCATTGTCGCGACCCTCTGCTAACCTCACTCACGCTACTCGACTTAATAGGAGAACCTTCTTACGAAACCTGTATATAAGACTCTTGTGGTCTGTATAGCTAATACATTGTGTACCATACAAATATCACATCCATAAATTTGATTCAAGACTACGACTACCAACTCCATACTACGAATGTGATATTCCTTCACAATTCCTTCAATTGCCTTGAAATGAAATCCTTCACATTTAGGAAGCCTTCATTCTTACCCCTTCAATTTTCATATACGATGATTGTTCCTCCATTTGGAGGTACAACCCAAATAATCTTACTATCCCATGTAGTTCTTACCTCGATATTTGGCCAACGATTCCCTTCTTTATTAATTTTATCAGTAACAATTTGTACTCGATCCCATAGCCTAGAACTCTTAATGCAAAGGACAAGCCTATTTACTCTTAATGTGTTTACGCTCTTAGTGTTTTGATTTCATAATGTAAAGGAAAAATTGTACTCCATCTACAAATCCTGCAACTAGCACTCTACCCAATCTCTTCGATTCATGACTTACACGATGGTACAAAGAAGAAGTCGCAAAACACCCTTTTAGCACCCGATGTCAAACACAAGCAGGTTCTTCATTCTTCTTTCACATTGATCTTTCTGACTTTCTTTTGACGAATATATCGACCTTCATGAGTCCACCAAAAAAACCACAAATTCCACAAATCAGCTATGTAGTACAGCCTCAAGCAAAGCGACCTAATCGGTTGCACTAGTAACAAGAGTTCATGCCAATCTACACTGACTCATACCTTATTTCGTTCAAGTCGTTTTGGATTCTGATAAAGACCTTATAGAGAACGACTAATCCACCTCTCTCTGATAGATACATGATGTTATGCAACACGACATCTCTTCCCCGTCATCTTTACCAATATTCCTCTAAACAACTAACTTGCCTCGACTGTACCCAAACTTTCCTTGCTAATTTCATCGATCTAAGACATAGATACCCATTCGTTTGTTGTGAGTGAACCTAGAATTGAGCAGACTTTTCAAAAGCGTTAAGTTTGTAATAATAACTTGATGTTTAGCTTAATTTCATGACAGTTCTTGTTTGATTGAGTTGTAGAGTTAAGTTGGATTCAAAGTTGTTACTTAGCTTAAGGTTTATGATAATTTTATTCAAGGACGGACTAGCTTGCCCTCGCCGATATAGCCGCTTGAAAGATTTACCTCAGAATAACACTCCTTTATGCTTAGTAGGATAAGCTTGGATAAAAAGGCCATGATTTCAACTTCTAGTAGTATTTGACTATGCCACATAAGCTATGACCACAACACTGAATTATGATGTGACTCCTAATTCTCTCATGAAGAAATTGACCTCCATGGAATTCTAAGTACAAACGTTTGTCTTTTACAATAAGAAATGATGAAAATGGTTGATTCTAAGATAAGTAGACTAGGTTGTTACACTGGACTAGCTGTTTCATTAGCGAAATTATTCACCTTGACCTACAAACACCCTCTGGATTATAGTGATTGACATATGACGAACCCTAAGTAAAGCTTAGCCAATGATTAACTAGTTCTCACCCATAAGAAGTCAGTTCGATGGTCGACTTCATGTTATGGAAGAAACAAATGAAACTCTCGTTAGGAAAGCTAAGCAACTTAGACGTGATAAGATCTTGATTTCAGACATTAGAGGGAACTTAAGGCAAGGACTCAACCAAAAATTCATACTTCAAACAAACAGGAAAGACCGACAATCTGAAAACGTTAGGAAAATTGATAACGTTTCCCCAAAGAAACATTTGTTACCCTTAGAAAACATCCGAGTCAACGATTAGACTAAAACCATACTAGGAAAACTAGTAGAAACTGGATATCGTGCCTAGTACCCTTACCTATCCTCCTACATCATATCATCCGATAATTTGTCAACAACAATCACCAAACCTACATACTATTTAGATTAAAGGCAAATTAGTGCCTAGGTTTGTTGGACCTTTGAGATCACTAAGAGAATCAGACCAGTAGCCTATCGATTAAGACTACCTCAAGAACTAAGCAGTGTCATGACACATTTTACGTGTCGAACCTCAAGAAAGGATTGGCTGACCCAACCCACAAGTACCTTTAGGGGAAATCCAAATTGATGCTAAGTTAAACTTTGTGGAAAGCCTGTAGAAACCTTAAAGCGTAAAAATCAAGAAAATTGAAGCGGAATAAAAATTCCTATCGTCAAGGTGAGATGAAATTTGTAACGAGGTCCTGAATTTACTTAGGAAGGTAAGAATCAAAAGAGACTCAAATACCCATAACTTTTTAGCACTAGCACTAGTTAAATTTCAAGACAAAATTCTATTAAGAGGGTGAGACTGTGACAACTGGTGAATTTTCCCTAAGTTATAGTATCCCAAAATACTACGACTACACACTTTCATATTTCTATCTCAATAAATTTCTATAAAACAATTCAGATTTTGACTTCTAATTGACTTTTATGATGCGTGAATAGTTACGGTGTAACCGACTGTCAGTTAAGAAATTCCTCCTATAATGAGTATCTTACTTCAAACTATCACTTCCTAAACACTCCCATTTGCATTGGTCACTTATGTAACCTTTGCCAATTTTCTAGTTTCGTAATGTTCTATTTAGTCCTTTGGTTCTTTTGACTTTTACTATCTCAGTCAGAACAGTTACCGTATTTACAGTAGTCAATTAATAATTTCTTTAGTCAATAAATCCTTTATTTCATATATTATTCCTTTTATAGGTTTACAATCTTATTTGATCACTTTCAGGGAGGTCATCCCGCAAAAGGCTTAGAATGTCAAACAACGCGTTCCGACACGTCCGTAAATGTTCAATACTTAATTTAAACCAAACCAAATATAAAACATATCGTGTGAATATTCTAAGTTTATGTAAATGTATGTTTGAATCCAATAAAAATACTAGAAAGCTTCGGGTCACATTTTAAATCACGAACTAACGACTTTAGTTAACCCGGCAAGTGTCGGAATGCACCTAGGATCCCCCTAGGATGCTTCATCCGATCGAACCTCACAAGAGGAACCACAAGGCACTTATTTAGCTAGTGTGTCTCCCCTTGGTACCATTTTCTTGTCTTATATCTGATGAAACCTATAGAACTTAATAGGTTCTTGATCGTTTAAGCTTAAGTTTTGTTAGAACTTATCTAGGATTAATAATAACATTGATAACATATATGCACAACAGAATTAAACAAAGAACAATGTTATTAACAACAAGGTTTTATCAAACATTCAATCCCTAATATTATTTGATCAGCATAATATGTTTACCTAACTATAAAAGGATTAAGAACACCTTGACCTTGAGACTACACTAACTAACTAGACGTCTATATCTCTACACACACACATATTTTTTTGTGTCTAGACTCTCATTGGAAGTACACATCTAAACTATGTGTCTATGATCTCTTTATATAGAGAGATCATAAGACTTACATCCTTTCCACGACAGCCCACGAGGACCCTCACCAAGAAGATTTTCCGCAACCCAACCAAAATAGTTCCACACATATCGTATAGGCTACACTTTGGTCTCCCCCTTGGTATATCCCATCATTTCTCTTGTTCCTTTAAAATCCTTGACTTTGAACACCAATAAGAACATTAAATCTGCTACCTTGATCGATTAAGCATAAGTTCTCTGGTTAGAACCATACTTATCTAGGATTCCAATAATACTCATTAGGAGATAACACTATACATGCTACAACAGAAGTTAAAACAAAGAACTCATGTATTAACTAACAAGGTTTTCTATACTCAACATTCAATCCCTAATATTCTCATAAATCTTTGATCTACCATAATAGTGTTACCTATCTACACAAAAGATTAAACGTCAACCCTTTACCTAGAGACTTACACTACTAACTCAGACGTCTATACTCTACTACAGCACCCACACATATTTCTTTTTTTGTCTAGTACTCTCCATTATTTGAACTTACTCATCCATTCCCAAATCTATGTGCTCCCTATGATTCTACTTATATAGTGACTGCCAACGAGCCATAAGTATTCCCTTGACAGAAGGAAGGATATTATTTTATCATTGCACATCATATAAGGAAAGCGTATTTCATTATTAATACAATAATTTCATATCTACATAGTTCTCCGCTTATTAGAGCTTCTCAAAAGTTTCACATTATCATTTCATCCACACTTATGTCACCATCTAATAATGTTTGCATCTTGTTTTCGCATCTCTTTCGTTTATAATAACGTCATTTCACACTCTTTGTAAGAATCCTCTCAATCCGTTTATTGATAGTAATTCCATAATGTCGAATTAGTGTACCCTCCTATTTAGTTTCATTTCTTCATTTTGTTCTTTGTTTCTCATCACTAATGTCTAATAAATTTCCCCCTAATTCATCTTCTTCCTTCCTATTGTGATGGATGACAAAAATAAAACACAATGTTCTTAGCCGACAACGAACTGCACTATTCGGCCGGCCTACTCTTTGTCGAAGAAAATCATCTGATTCTTCAACATCAGAAATGACAAAAAACAACAATGACTTATATTCCCATTTTCTCTTCATAATTCAAACACGCTAACATCTTCCTCACTCCCTCATCCCAGACTATCTCAGTAATCATTAGAAAATAATAACCTCACCAAATGCAAAACACATGCACACTCCCAATCAACACTCAAAAATAAAGATACTGCAAAAACTACTCAAGATAAAATATATTCTATTCTATACCCCCGAAGACACCAATTTCTTCCTCTTCCCCCAATTTTTTCCATTACGTAACCCATATATCCCAAATAGGGTCTAACTAATGAAAAGATTCATCTATTCAAACATAGGAATACAAAACATATATACATACCTAAATAAAACACGATAAAAACACAATTCACAACAATACACCAAATCTAATTCACCTAACCACACCAATGATTAACAAACTATCCAACTAACCATGAACACATAATAAACGACATAAACAAATCAAGAATCAATAACAGCAACTCTAACTATCAGTAGCAATAATTGACTAGCGTAGTAATACGAAAACCTAATTCCCCTCAAGTGGTGCATGAATATTATTCTTAGAACTTGTTAATACACTTTGTCAATAATTTCCCTCTCTGAAACCTACAATATGTATAACACATCTCAATACATCTTGATCCTTCCAACAAAATCTAAAACTATTAGAGACCTTTGTTAACAATTGTAACTGATTAAAACTGAAAGAGAAGAAGAAACACAACTCAGATTATAACTACAACAATTGATGTAAAACAGACAACAGACTAAAAATAACCAATTTATCATTTCTTGTGTCAATTATGTCTTCGTAATATCTAGCCATAAAATATCCACTAGATCGAACTACATACCATGGAAAAAATGTGCAACCAAAAAACTCCATATAAAAAATAACTGCTATGGCAATTAATACAATGAGTATACAAACAAATAGCAAATATACATTTCAAAAAACCAAATACCTACACTAAATTTCAAAAAATGCGACATTGACAAGAAAGACCCATAACAAAACACAGCTAAAAGCCCCTCTTCACCTACATATAAAGCATGGCGCAATCAAAGCAAATGTCTGAGTCAACCAAATCAAAAGCCAACTGGACTCATAAACTCTTCATTAAGGAAAGATACACTTACTACCAATCCGCCCATGGTCAAAAGAATTAAGTTAATCAATACTTCATCAACACTTGACATAAGCACGAACAAGTTACTCTTAAAACGTTTGCTAAGCCGTTATAAGATATTAATAAGAACACGTACCCAAGAAATATGCCACTTCCAACATCGTTAATAATTTATAAACAAACTCACCTTAACCAATATAATTCAAATAATACCAACCGCGATCCATTAAAAACATTTAAGGAACATTTAAAAAAAACCCAAAACCAAAACCAAAATCAATATTGTGTGTTATGTACCCAAAATACTCCAGTACTAACCGAGAACAAAAACCAAAGAATCATACGTGTATCGGACACACTAGCAGTTGAAACTACTACTTCTTTCAATTACTTCAAGTCAGCACTAACATCTAATTCCATTTTTATTGTTTGAAAATCTGACAAAAGCTAACAGTTTTAACCAACAATAGTAACTTGCCTTGGCAGCTTTAACATCTATTGGCAACACTAACAATACGTTAGCAGCACTAACACACTAACTGGAAGCATCAATATATAGAAGCAGTATTAACATAGATATCATGAAACAAACTAGCAGTATTAAACCCATGCGATTACTACTAGCAGTACTAACCTAAAAACGAGCAGCACTAATATTTCAAGAATGCCAACAAACCTTCAATCATGGATAATACCGAGTTTCCATATCTCCGAATTCGAAATTCAATGCCAAAGCATACTACTGCATGTAACATTGCCCATGTACAACTTTTACCAGCAGGTCTTAATGATTCCAATCTTAAGCTACTTATATCAGTAGGAAAATCCAATAACCATCCCATCTAAACAATCCAAATTGCTCACGAACTCTTAGGGATAAAATTATCCACATATGAACGAACAATACCAGAAGTATCATCCTCAACGCTAGGGTTTCTTCACACCATCGACCGAATCTTAATTCTCCACGCTACATTATGAAACATCAATCCCATTTACAAACACTTGTAGTTCTATAATAACCCATTAATCCTCAAACACCATGAAATAACTTTGAACAAAAAAAAAGACAAAAACCACCAGGGTCTCAGTTATTCCAGGCACCAACTTCTAAACTTACTTTGCAGAATGATCGTTTAAGGATTAGGCAACAATCGCAAATCAACATGAATAAATAAGAATGAATGATCAAACATGTGATTACCCTCCTGCTTCTTTAAATACAAAAAAACCCAAATATGATATTTCTTTTATTCAATTATCCCCCTTTCAATGCTTCAAAGAATTGATGCAAACCCTGCTTGAAATCAAGGTATACTTCAAAAGCATTTGTAAGCAATTTTTTTTATCACATAAACCAGAACTATAACCTAACAGGACTAATAATATAAAAATCGCTTCAAAACCAAACATGTTTTAAAAAGTTGACCTTAAATTATGGTTTTAAGAAACCTTAAATCTCGATTCAAGAAAAAATAATTTTGATCATTAAAAACGAATCAGCAGCTTAAAAAGTTTTTTTCTTTCTTTTTTTTATATTCGTTGTCCTTTTCTTCAATAACACGCATTAAGGGTTTTAAAACCCAAGATTTTACATGAATTCACCCCCACGCCTTATCTTTGAAAACAGAAAACTCGAAACCTTTTTCATTCATGCCTTTATGATAAAATAAAACCTTCTGAATACCCTAGATGAAGATGATCTGCAACTTATAGATCCTTGGTGGTATAGCATGGAAAGCATAACTTAAGGGGAAGATCTTAAGTTAAGGGAAAGCAGTTTACAAAGGAAGATTGTTTCATTCACAGAGATCCATGATCTCAACTTCAGGGGAAGCTTTGATTTCATCAGGCTTTATAATGAAGTTCGTATAAGAACATTGTTTGTTTTGTCATCATCAAATAGGGGAAGATTGTTGGGAATTATAGATTTGATGAGACAAAAGAACAAAAGAATGAAACAAAAGGGACTAATTCAACATTATGGAATTCTACAAAAAATGGAGAATTCTACAAGATATGCTAAAGAAGGAAACAAGATCAACATTATTGATGGTGTGAAGATATGCTTGAGAAGATAAAGACTATGATTTGATTTGATTTAGTTTCCTTATACAAATAATATTCCTTCCTTTGTAAGTCATATGATCTCTCTATATAAAGAGATCATAGACACATAGTTTAGATGTGTGCTTCCAATGAGAGTCTAGACACAGAAAAACGTGTGTGTGTAGAGATATAGACGTCTAGTTAGTTAGTGTAGCCTCAAGGTCAAGGTGTTATTGATCAATTTACAGTTAGGTAAACGTATTATTCTGATCAAATAATATTGGGGAGTGAATGTTTGATAAAACCTTGTTGATAATAACATTGTTCTTTGTTTAATTCGTCTGTGCATATATGTTATCAATGTTATTATTAATCCTAGATAAGTTTTAATAAAACTAGAGCTTAAACGATCAAGAACCTATCAAGTTCTATAGGTTTCATCAGTTCTTGTTGATCTCACTTGAATAGATCTTACTTAGCTTGTAAAAGGCTTAGTTGTATTGGATAAATCCAAGACAACTATGGTTGAAACTTTGATTGAATATATCAAAGACTATGCGAAATCTAGTCTATGATACTAAGAAGAATAAGCAATAAAGCAGTGACAAACAAGATTGTATAATAGCAAACTTTAAGCCTCAATATATTAATACGAACACTCTTGATAGTGTTAGGGTTATACAAAACCTTGAATCTATATATGACTGTATATGAAAAATGAGATGTATAAACTACATGCCCTAGGGTCTCCTTTTATACACCAAGGAACCCTATTGGGCTTACAACGCATTTTCTACGCATACATATCTTTTCTTAAAATATCTCATACATATCACTTTAGTAGTACTAAAACAGACTAACAATACTAACTATGTCTAACTGCAGAAACTCTTCTAGCAGTAGTAACAGTTATACTGGCAGTACTAATATTACTCTAACAGTAGTAATGACTTGGAACATTTTCTTTGATCTTGAGCAGCAACAGTAACCACAACTAGCAGTTGTAACTTAAACCAGCAGTAGTAACAATTAAGAATCCTTTTATTCCTAACAATCCTCCCCTAAACTTGATATTTATCATATTAATCATTAAGTTTCTTTAATAAAATCTTCTTGATCATCAGGAGGATGTATCCAAACACTCTTCTACTTCTTAAGCTGTGATCTTGTAAATCTGAGAAGCTCAAATGCCATTTCACATTCATGATCAACTTCTAGCATCCCACTCAACATTCTTGAAAGCATTTATTGTGTAAGAGGATATTTCTTTTCTACTAGCATGTGAATAGAACATCCAATATTCATCAATTATAAATGAACTCTACGTGAATCATATAACTTCCAGCTTATCAATGTGTAGTCCTGTTAAGTTTTCCAGATTTCATCTTCCTCACTTGGTTCAAATAAAGTGATGAGATCTCCCCAAAGAAATCTGTCATATCCTTCTGGGCTTGTTGTCTTAAATCTTTCCTTTACCAGCCTGTACAGATCTAACATATCTTATCTGTCAAAATCATCAAGCATTGCACTGAATATCTTGTAATTTTTAGTACTTCCATCAGCTCTAATGATCTTATAATAGATAATGTCTTCTACTAGAATGTGTGTCTTCTAGTCAACTACTGGATATTTTGTAGCTAAAGATTCAATATTGACAGCACTATCATCATTTAGAAGTATCTCCAAATAAGATTTAAGCTCTGCCTTCTCAGCATCATCCTCTACCTTATGTTTCTTGACACTTTCTTCACCAAATACTGCTCTTGTTCTTTTCTTACTACTCTCTGCTTTCTTTCCACTGCTATCAACCTTCTTTCTACTGCTTTCAGTATCCATAAGAACAAAATCATTTACCTGTTTGTAAGCTTTGTCAAACATTTGCTTGATTGCATCAAAGCCTTTACCCTTGAACTTCTTGTCCTTATATCATGCCATATGCTTCTTGTAGGTACACATTTTCTTTCTTTGTTCTGCTTTGGTAGGTGGTTGTTCCTTTGCTCTTTAGCTCTTTTTGCAGCAAATAATTTCTTTCTGGCTGCAATAAATTCCATTAGCAGTCTAGCTTGCTCTTCAACAGACATTTGTTCTCTCTCTTCTGCTTGAAGCCTTTCAACTAATTAGAAGTCTTTGAGCTACATCAACATCATATTTAATTTGATCTTTGCCTTTTACTTTTACTGGTTTCTCAGGCTCTTACATGATGTCTTTTCCTTTATCTTTTGCTAGAATCTGAGGTTGAGGTCTTGATGTTGTTATTGTTGTTGGTTCACTTGGCTCTTTAAAAAGAACTCCCTTCAACTTTTGAGATCTTGAAGCACTACTTCTGATTGCCATCAAGGTCTTAGCCAAAGTAACATCATCTAGATTAACACTGGCAGTAGTAACTATCTCACAAGCAGTAGTATCTAGATCAGCAATACTATCTTTATCTTTAGCAGCACTAACACCTTTTTCAGCACTACCTTTATCTTAAACAAGCTTAATAGGTTTTTCTTTAAGCACTACTTTTGTACCAGCCAAATCAGATAAGTCAAACATATGTTCATCCTCAGCAACATTATGTTCTTCAGTATTGTCACTATTCCTCCCCTATTTAGATGCATCCTTCTTACCCAAACTCTCTTCAGAGGACTCAACTCTTGGCTTGTACACCCTTCATTTTGGTTATGGAGTTCTTGACTTGTTCTTTCTTTCCAGCTTCTTAACTCTTTTCTTCAAATTTTTTATTTCTAAAGCTTGAGCATCCTTTACATTCTCTAAGTCAAGAACCCTGTCATACAGTTTTGTACACATATCCATTAATTCCTTAAGTTCATTTCTTTCCTCATCACTTCCAGGTGTGTTAACTCCTAGGAGAGGTGAATCATAGGAAGGTGTTGATACCCTCTCAGACCTAGTCTAAGCAATGGTATCCCCTATGGCTTTTTGGCACCTGGGACTACCACCTGAACTAATTCCCTGAGGAAAAGGAACATTAGGTATTGCCGTAGATTGGGTCCTATTTATGTTACCACTATCCTGCTCTGCATCTAAGCTAGCAACAGTAATGGCAGCCCTTTTCACACTGTCTCCCCTCTCCTCATGGACAACCTCATCTGCATCAAGTTTAGTAGGCTCATTGGACTGAGGAATTTTAGTGACCTTGCTTTTGGTTTTCCTACGTTTTTGGGTCTTTTTAGAGTGTGATGATAATGCAATAGTAGGGATTGGTTTAACATGAGATGGTGAAGCAGTAGTAGGTGTGTGTTGGGGTTCAGTGGGTTGTCCTGAACCTTCACCCTCTACTGCTTGTGATGCCAGCATAGATAGAAACAATGGTGTAAATGTCCCTGAAAAATCTTTTCCTTTCCTTCTCATGTTTGTAAAAACCTTTTTAGTATGAGAAGGTGTATCATATTCATCATTAAAAACTGCTGCAAGATTTTCAATTTGATTGTTAAAAAACAGTTGTAAAAACCTTGGATACATTAAAAACTTTTTAGAATTAGGATCTAAGTTTCTTAACATACCATCAAAAATCAATTTAGAAAAATTAAAATTTTGATTCTTAGCTAAACATATAACTGCTGATGCTATATTAGTACCAAATTCATTCCAAGCAGTTGATTTAGAACTTAAATATTGTAAGATGGTATGAATGAGATACTTCCATTGAGGAGAAAAGAAAGGTTTTAGAAAAGTAAGTTTATCAAAAAGCTTTTCATATCCCATCAATTAAAGGTTTTCAAAAATCTCAATGTTTGTTAGACAGGTAATGCCATCCTTATCATCAAAGTGAAGATCTCTCCTCACAGATGATTCTGTTATTATTATAGTCTTGCCATCAACTTTGGCATGTATTTATGTTTCATTATTGACTGTTTTGATCTTTATAGTGGACCAAAACTGCTCAATATAGGACACACAGATAGTTGGACTTACAGTTAAAGCATAACTGATAGGGCTAGCATTAAGGAAATCAACTATCTCTGCAAAATCAGCATTGGCTTCTGAATTTTCCAAGTACGCCACCATATTGTGAGAATCAGCAAAGTTTAAGGCCGTCATTGATGATAATTGTGAATGTCAGTGATGAAATCGAGTTAGGGTTTGTAAAATTGAGAGCGTGAGAGTGTTTAAGAGGGATTATTGTGTGATTGTAAATGGTTTTATAGGGAATTAAGCAAACCCATAAGTGAAGTTACCATTTAATTTACAAAAGACACCCTTAGCAGTTTTAACCCCAACGGTAACCTAACATCACTAACTTAGCCCACCAGCATTAACTTTTTGCCTGGCAGCCCTAACTTTTCGTCTAACAACATTAAGTCATGCCAGCAACACTAACTTTTGAGTTACCAGTATAAACCTTAATTTCATTCAAAAAGTATTTCCAACCCATTCCAATCATCAATTTATCCAAACAACACCTCAGAGATTAAGCATTCCAGTGCTAGCAGTCAAAAATTGAAAACAAGTAACATCAAATGCCTTTGTGAGTAAATCTGCAACATTGTGATCAGTGTAAATCTTGATCACTTGAATAAATCTCTTCTTATATGAATCCCTGATGAAATGATGTTTAATCTCAATGTGCTTAGTCTTTTAGTGAAACACTAGTTTCTTAACTATGCAAATGGTGCTTTTATTGTCAATGAAATTCTTGGTATTCTTGAAATTGTATATATAATCCAGCATTTGATTTTGGATCCATAACACCTGTCTACAATAATTAGATGCAGCTATATACTCTGCTTTAGTAGTAGAGTTTGCAACCACAGTTTGCTTCTTGCATTGTCATGAAATCAATCTGCTCCCAAGAAATTAACAACCTCCTGTTGTAGACTTCTTGTCTAAACTTAAACCAGCATAGTCACTGTTAGTATAAGCTTCCAAATCAAATGGTGAGTCCTTAGGATACCAAAGGCCTAATTTAGGTGACCTTTCAAGTAGCTAAAGATTCTTTTCACAACATGAAGATGTGAAACTTTAGGTGTGACTTAGAATCTTGCACAAACAACAAACATAATATCAGGCATTGAAGATGTTAAATACATCAATGATCCAATCATTGATCTATATAAGTGAACATCAACATCTTCAGCATTTTCATCCTTCATCAAAGGCTTTAAAGTCTCCATAGGTGTACTTGATGTCTTCACAATTGAAAAACCAAACTTCTTTAAAATCTCATCAACATACTTTTCTTGACTGATGAAAATCCCATCATCTTTCTATATCACTTGTAGTCCTGATAAGTGTAAAATACACATATTTATTTATGCTTAAAATAGCCCAAATAAACCCAAAACAGACCAAAAATGGCAACAATATGCTTGTATTTGTGTTTTGTGTGTGCAGGTACGGATATATCAAAAATCACAAGAAAATAGTCAAAAATGGGCAAGCACGGACACGAGAATCAGAAAAGTACAAAAGAAGCCAAAGAATTCAAAGCCAAAGCCAGAAAAGTCAAGCCTCAGTCAAAATGGTCAAACAATGGTCAACAAAAAAGTCAACCAATAAAAGACAAAACCCAAAAACATTCCATTTTCACCCTCCAAGTTTCACCAAAGTCCAAAAATAACCCCTCACCCCTTATTGGGCCCAAGAACCCTTAATGGGCCTGAAAAACCCTAAAATCCTATACCCGGATCCAAGCCCATAACCATAAGCCCAAAACCTAGTCCATTAACCTTATACTAAACCACAAGGGCCAGTTTTGCAATTTCCAAAACATTAATTATAACTAGAAAGGGAGAAAATAAAGAGAGGGACTAGAAGTGACAATTGGCCAAAGTTAAAACTGAATTAACTCATTCAGTTATAAACTTGGCGCCAAGATCCTTTTTACTGTTCATCATCACTTTCATTTCTCTAGCCAGGGTAAAACAAGGGGCAAATGGAAATTGAGGGCTCTATTGGTCAATTTAAGAGCTTATTAACAAGATGCCAGGGACAAATTAGTCTAATCAAAGGGTTTTAGTATCTCACTCTCATGAGGAGGCCACGTCAGAGCAAGAAAAGCACAAGGTTATGTGGGTTTTACACTATAATCACTCACACAACTAACACAATGTCACATGAATGGAATGACACGCTGGCAATCCTTTATCACACACAAAATGATCAAACGGCTCAAAATCATTTGGCAATGATTAGAAGAATCAAGGGTGCGGATTGAAGCCTAGGAGATGGATTCAGGAGGCCTAGAAGCTTCTTTGGCAGCCTATAAAAAGGCCTTAGCTCACACACGCAAGACACCTTCTTTTATCTTATTTTTCCATTTTCTAGTTTTCAATAATTTAGGTTAGCTTAAATATTGCTTATTGTAATTTGTCTTTTGAATTATGTGATCTTCTTTTATGTAATGAAATGAATGTATTTTGTTAAATAAATCATGTGTTTACTTTTCAAATTCTCTCAAAGCCTTTTACTTAAAAGCTCAATCTGTCTCAATAAGCTTTAATAAGCTCTTCTCATCTCTCAAGAGTCTATAAGCTCTTGATGGAGCTTAACTTAACTTAATCTTACTAATTACACAAAAAAATAGCTAAAAATAACTATCACCTTTACATTTTGAGATTGTGAGCTTATGGAAGGGGAGCTTAATTTGGAAGAGCTCCCAAGGACTTATACCCTAGCTTATTAATAAGCTAGGGAGCTTGAAGCTGCCCTATTAGGGTCCTCTTGTTTAGCTAGAGGTGCCTTGTAAGTTTCTCATTTAATCCCTTTCTTTCTAGCTTTCAATAGTTTTCTAATTGCTTTCTATGCTTATTTGCTTATTCAGTATGCTTATTAAGTGCTTAATTGTGTTTTTCCTATCTTATTAATCATAGTAGTTCATCTGTTTTTGCTTCTCTTAGTCTAGATCATAGTTTTATATAATTTGTTATAAAAGCTTTAAAAAAACCAAAAATATAGTAGCATAGTGTAGATCTTATAATTTAGCTTAATAAATTGTTGAAATATGTTTGTTAAGCTTGATATAAGCTAGTAGTAGTCTGGTATTAAGGAGTTAGGCATTAGTTTTCAAAATCATAAGCTACTTCAAAATTCTGTCAATTTAAAGGGGTGTTTGGCATTAGCTAATTTGACCTCATAAAGTCAAAAGGTTTTGTGCATTTTGTTTGAGTTAGCTTAGGTTTCATTTATAATCAGTAGTAAAAGAGTTTTTAAAGCTTAGGTTGCAAAATTCAAAAAGTTATGGTCTAATTTACTTACTTCTGCACCAGGGCATTTCACCCTTTCTTTTTGTTTGTGAAAATTGGATCTAAGCCTCTTAGGGTTTAGATTTTGCTAGCATTGTGTTGTTGCACTCTAAAGGAGTGTGTCCAAGTGCAGGTTTACCCTTAAGGTAACCTGCACTATTGGATTTGTGCTAAGTGTCAAGTGCATCAGCAGGAACTAGGTTGTTCCTGCTGTCACTTTTGAATTTAATTTTAGTTAAGTAAAAGTAGGTCTTAGGTTTTTAAATTCAAGTAGGATAAAGTCTAGGTATAGCTTATTATAGATTAAGTCTTAATTTGCATTTTCTAGCTTATTTACCTAGCTTAATTCAGCTGTCAAAGTCACTAAAAAATCTGAAAAGCCAAAAAACAGTAGGTAGTAAATTTAGTTTCTTTAAATTTAAATTCTAGCTTGTAAGTATAGGTTTTATGAATGAAAATTGTAGCTTATAAGTTGAGTGATAAGTCTTCATAAGCTCATTCTCTGTCTTGGCTTTTTGAGCATTTGAGCTTATATAGATTTTGAGCACTTTAGCTAAATTCCTGAGTTTAGCATTTTGCTTTTCATTTTTAATTGTCTTATTGTGTTACCAGCTAAATTTTCTCTTCAAAATAAGCTAAAACACTTCATAAGCTTTCCAAATATTCTTTTGCTTTCAAGTTTGAGCTTATATTGAGCTTTTTACAAGCTTTTTAGTAAATCCAAAGGCAAACACCTTGTTTCTATAATCAACTTATTGATAAGCTCTTATAGAGCTTATTAGTGGTTTTAAGCCCATATAGCTTTTGTTAAAGTTGTTCTTGCCAGCTTATTCCCCAACTTTGTTCTTTTAAGTTTTTCCTAAAAAGCACTTTTTAAATCTCAACTTATTTTTAGGCTTTAAGGGACTTGGGGAGTAATCGGGCTTGGCCTCAGGGTAGGTTTTTTAATTTTGATATTTGCTTGTTAACTCAGTTAGTTCCCCGTTTGTCCCTTTGTGTTCACTGTTAGTCCTTTAAGGCTTTTCATAGTTAGTCCTCAGTTAGTTATAGTTAGTTAGTTTTTAATTTTAATTGATAATTAGGTTTTAGAATTTAATTAGTTTAATTAAAGTTTATTAAAAAGATAAAAATTAGGGCTTTTATTTTTATACAATTTCTGCATATTTTCTTTATTTAGTTTAATTTTTATAAAATTAGGTAAGCAGTATTAATTGGTCTGGCAGTATTAACAGATACTACTGCTCTGAAGAGTTTTGGCCTAGCAGTATTAAGTGATTTAAGCTAGATTTCATTTAATATTATCTTTAGGAATAAAATTTCTTTTTGAATGATGGTGAGTGTCATTCCCTTGAGATTTTGGTGATTCACCCTTCTAGCATTGTTCCATATAGGTTTTTCCACAATTTTCTTTTCATAGAAATCACAATCTTTGATCAAATGGTTAAAACTGCTACATACATAGCAAGCTTTATTTTTAAACTCAGCATTACTCCCTAATTTCTAAGTTATCAAATTATTCTAGTTTCTCTTGTTACCTTTAGAACTTTGATTGTTTTTCCTAGGGTGTTCAGCTTGTTTATTGTTCTCTACCTTCTTAACAGACTCCCTAGTGATTTTCACATGCGCATTAATTAACAAATTTTACTTTAGCAGTATTGGGTTTTCTCTGTCTAGACTGTAAAACACGGTCTCATTCTCATTCTACACTATAAGATATCCAAGGGCTTCAATAAGTGGTTCACTAATAGTATATATTATATTATATATATTTTTGAGAGTGAATTTTCTTTAGGGAATTTTCTTAATTGCTCTTTTGAATATTATATTTTAAATTGTATTTTATTTAGTATCTAAACTGCAATCAAGTCCTAAAAAGAAAGTGAGTTCACCCATAGAACTCATCTGGAACTTCTTGTGCATCAATTTCTCAAACTCAGTGCATAACTCTTTCTTAGTAGATCTAAAAATGATATCATCTACGTATACTTGAACTAGTAGAATATCACATTTGAACTTTTTAATGAACAAAGTCTTATCTATTGTTCCTTTCTGAAATATATTTTCTAATAAATAGGTAGACAAAGTTTCATACCAAGCTCTAAGAGCTTGATGTAGACCATATAATACCTTTTCTACCTTATAAACTCTGTCAGGGAACTCTGGATCTTCAAATCCTGGAGGTTGACAAACATAAACTTCCTGTTCAATCTTTCCATACAGAAATGCACTCTTCACATCCATCTGGTACACAACAAAGTCTTTGAATGAGGCATAGGCTAAGAACAGCCTAATTGCTTCAATCCTAGCAACTGGAGCAAAAACCTCATCATAATCTAATCCCTCTTCTTAAGTGTAACCCTATGCAACCAGCCTTACCTTGTTTCTAACCACAATACCTCTCTTATCTTTCTTGTTTCTATATATCCATTTTATTCCAATGGCCCTCTTACCATATGGTAAATCCACCAATGTCCAAACTTGCTGCAATTTGAACTGTAGAAGCTCATCCTGCATTGCTTCAATCCAGATTGGATCTGTAAATGCTTGGATTACCTTCTTAGGTTCTACTTGTGATAAAAAAACAAGCAAACAGACAATTCTAAAAATCTTTGTGGTTGATCCTCTGTTGCACTGAACTAAACATACTATGGTCAGTTACCCTCTTTGTCATCCTTCTGGTTTGAGGTGTTGAATGTATATCTCCAATGATTTGTTCAATTGGATGATCCTTGTGAATTCTGGTAGTTGGAATAGGACTAACAGGGACATGTGTATCTAAATTAGTCATGTTAGCCTCTGCACCAACATCTTCATCATCATCTGTATAGACAATCTCTTCCAAATTAGGCATATTTGGATCATCAGCACATCCATAGACTATATTCTCATCAACAGTATTATCCTTTAAGCTAGCAGTATTAACAGTTGAACTAACAGTATTAATATTGTTAGTACTGTTAACATCATTTTCACCATTCAAACTTTTAAATTCATTTCTTAGATCTTGATCATCCTTGTCATCTTCTTTACTTGAAACTTTACTTTCTGTCTCTGGAACTTCAGTAACCTTCTTACCAGCATAATCTTTAGTATTCTTTGGACTTTTAGAGAGTGATGGATTAGATGTCCACAATGGTAGCAGTATATACTCTTGATTAGGTACTGTCTTCTTCCCAACCTGACTTGCACCAATATTTTCTTTGGTACCTGCATTACCATTAGATTGATCCCCTGCAATGATTGGCTTATAATTCATAGATTTTATCAGTGTATCAATATCAAAAAGCCAAGTTAGTCCACTCCCTGCAACATTAGGTTTATTTTCAAGAAAAGTAATGTGCAAGGACTCTTCTACTATCCTGGTTCTACTGTTAAATACTCTAAATGCCTTGCTATTCACAAAGTATCCAACAAAGAATCCCTCATCAACCTTTCCATCAAACTTACCTAGGTGATATAAGGTATTGAGAATTGTAACAGGACACCTAAATGGTCTTATAAAGCTTAAAATTGGGGTTATACCATGGAAAAGTTCATATGGGATCTTGTTGTGAGGCTTAATTACTAATACCCTATTTTGTACATAACAAGCAGTATTAACTGCTTCAGCCCAAATGGTAGTAGGTAACTTTGAACCAGCTAGCATAGTTCTAGCAGCCTCAATTAGTGTTCTATTTTTCCTTTCAGGTACTTTATTTTGTTGTGGAGTCCTAGCAACACTAAATTCTCTCTTAATCCCTTTCATCTCACAAAACTGATTCATTTCCTAATTCTTAAATTTAGTTCCATTATCACATCTGATTATTTTGACTATGTGATTTATTTGATTTTCTATTCCTGTTATAAAAGCCTTAAGGATTCTACTGGTCTCATCCTTAGTTGCTAAAAAGAAAACCCAACTAAATCTACTAAAGTCATCTATGACAACTAGGCAGTACATCTTTTTCATTATACTCTTTACAAAAGTTGGACCAAATAAATCCATGTGCAACATTTGTAAAGGTTGGCTGATTGAGCTTACAGTCTTGGTCTTACAAGAGGCTTTATGTTGCTTTCCTTTCTGACAAGCAACACATGTGTGATTATTTTCAAAATTTTTTGAAGGTAAACCTCTTACAAGATTTCCCCTTACCAGTTTGTTCATAGTTTTGAAATTTATATGCCCAAGCCTCCTATGCCAAAGATTAGATTCATCTAATGTGGCCTTTGCAAAGAGACAAGTTAGACCTCCTGAAGGAACAACATTCTTTAAGTCAACACTGTACATGTTGTTCTTTCTGGGAACTCTAAGCAAGACTTGACTTTCATCAAGTAGCTTAAAGTCAGGAGACAAAACAACACATTCAGTGTCAGTAAAAAGGACACTGTTCTTCTTGTCACACATTTGTGAGACACTAAAAAGGTTAAACTTAAGCTCCTTAACAAAGTACACATCTTCAAAATCTAATTTTCCTGTCCTGATTTTACCTTTTCCAGTAATCTTACCTCCTTTGGGGTTTCCACCAAAGGCAACAAATCCACCATCAATTTCTTCATAATCTGAGAGGTAGGACTTATTTCCAGTCATGTACCTAGAGAATCCACTATCAATGACTCCTTTTTCCTCAGCTGTGGATTGCCCTGCACAAAAATTAAGAGAATCAGGCTCTCTTGGGGACCCAAGCCATTACAGACTTAGATCTGCCTTGTGCATCAATATAGTCAAATCTTTTGAAGTTCATTGATGCACCATTGTGTCTGGAGACATGATCTAAAACTTTTTGCTTTGGTCTCCAAACCCAACATGCTGAGGCCTTAATAACATTAGCCTCATTTCCCTTATTATCATTTACTACTACTTTTGTCCCAACAGTAGTAACATTTCCCAAAATAGTATTAACTTTTTCATTGAAATTACTGTTCTTATTTGTTATAAACTTGTTAAAGGGCCTTCCAACATGTGAATGTGCTTTAAAAAAACATTTGATGCTGGCCTTGCATAATTCACTATTGGTCTTGGGTAAGCAGTATTAATTGGTCTGGCAGTATTAATAGATACTGCTGCTCTTAAAGAGTTTTGCCTTGCAGTAATAAGTGTTTTAAGGCTAGATTTCATTAAAACTGCTTTTGGAACAAAAAAAAATTTGGATGAGGATGAGACATTCTTTAAGAATTTTGGTGATTCACCCTTCTAGCATTGTTCCATACAGGTTTTTCCACCATTTTCTTTCCATAGAAATCACAATCTTTGATCAAATGGTTAAAACTGCCACATACATAGCAAGCTTTATTTTTAAACTCAAAATTACTCCCTAATTTCTGAGTCATCAAATTATTCTAGTTTATCTTGTTACCTCTAGGACTTTGACCATTTTTCCTAGGGTATTCAGCTTGCTTATTGTTCTCTACCTTCTTAACAGACTCCCTAGGTGATTTCACATGCTCATTAGATTTAACAAATTTTACTTTAGCATTATTGGGTTTTCTCTATCTAGACTTAAACTCAGTCTCATTCTCATTTTCACTGTCAGATATCCAGTCTTCAATAAGTGGTTCCCTAACAGACTTAGGTTTTGACTCACTAGTTTTAACTTCACTAGTTGCAACTGCAAGCACACTAGTTACTGACTCACTAAAAACATATTCATCCTTATCAGCAAGTACCAAATTAGGTTTAGGGGGCATGAAGTTCCCAGTATAGGGAGGGGGAACAGCATGATACCCTTTACCTATTTTGTACTTATCATTCACCTGGCTATCAAACACTTGACTATCAATAAACCACATCCATCTTGAACTATCACTTTACTTGACTATCTAACAGTTTGCTTAGATTCTTAGATGAATTTTCAAACTTTTTTAAGGTAGTTTTAAATCAACTCTTCTTTTTTAGCATTTTAAAATTTTCTTTTCTATAGCATTGTTAGTGCATTATTCTCAAACATAATATCCAAGTTTATTTTAAAATCTTTATGTCTTCTTCAAAAACACCTCATTCTTTTAAACACATCATTCTAGCCTCTACAGATTCTAGACCTGCTTTATAAGCTCCTATATTTAATTGAGACCTATTAAAATCTTTTGTCAGATTATCATAATGTTCTTTGAGAGTTTCATAAGATTTTAAACATGCTTTAGAACAAGTTGATACCTCAGTGTCTGAGCTTGAATAACTTGAAGAACCTGAAGAAGTATAAGCCATAAGTGCAAAATTAGTAGGTCCTTCTTCAGCCTGTTCACTCCAATCATACCTAAAGCCATCACACTGAGATACTAAAGCATTTGAAGTAGTTTCCTCAACTGGCACAGTCCTTCTTGTTATCTCCCTGTTTCTACTGTCTTTATTCCTGGGTGCCTTGCATTCCCTAGCAAAATGACCTCTTTTGTGGCAATTATAGCATTCCACCTTAGTCTTATTAAAGCTAATGGTATCAGTCCCATTAACACCTAGATTCCTTTCTGTCTTCTTAAAAAATCTCCTTGCTCTTATTGTCAGCATTGCCATCTGCCACTTCAAGTCTATCTCCTCTAAATTATCAGGATCAATTTGCTTTAGGTCTTCATTGTCTAATTGTGAACTGTTAGACTGACTAGCAAAGAAGGAGTAGATCACAACATCACTCAGACTATCAACATTTGGTAAAGTAGAAGCATTATTCTTGGAGTTAGCAGTAGAAACACCATGACAAGAGCAGTCTTAACTGCTTCATTGGTGCTGCTAGTGATATTAGAAGACACAAAAGCTAAGTTTTGTGTGTTTTAGTTTGTGCTAGATGGCCTTATGATTTCAGCTTCATAAATCTTCAGATTGTTATACAACTCATCCATGCTTATGTAACACCCCCAAAATCACAACAACACAACGGAATACCATTTGGCGTGCTACTTTATAGTATAAAGTACAAGTTATAGAAAATGACCTCAAAAGAGATGTTTAAAAAAAAGCACATTCGATTAAAATATCAGAGTAAATTCAGGTCCCAATAATTTGATTTTAACAAAAATTACAAGCGTTCAAACATGACACATTTGTTTATTTAAAGAAAACAATTATCGAATGTGAAGAAACCAAGTCTTTAAAGTTTTGATATCCGCGCATCCAAATGCTCCCAATGCTCAGCTAACAATATAATAACCTAAGAAAATACATGCAAAAACGTCAACAATAATGTTGGTGAATTCATAGGTTTAAGTAAAAGCAATATTGAAATAGTTTAAGTAATATTTCTGTAAGAAAAGTAGCTTTACATCATTTTAAAGTATTATTTCTAAAATCCAAGTAGTGATTTAATAAATCGAGTAATGTTTAGTAGTGGACCACAAGATTTAGTGGTGTAGACAAGAGAAACAAATTCACCAAGTCTACATGAAAAACATATATTATTGTCATAAGCTCATGACACCGAACCTTAACGTACTTCAATAAATAGATTAGATATGCCCTACGAGAAATACAGATGCTGGCAAACATCTGTCGAATTACCTCAAATGTAAAATGCGTCAATGGTTAACATGAAACCATATCCAAGACGAGAATGGTCAGCCCCGATAGATCTACCCACTACACTCACGTTTACCCAGCTGGTAATTAACGGTTCATGATAGAAAAGGGGACTTAATTGGCATAGTAGTAACTTAGGCAATAATACTCAGGCAACAATCTGGATAGCATACAGTTTTAAAACACTTGTGTCTAATAGTAAAACAAGCATGTGCTCGAAACTCTTGGTTTCAAATATAGGAATTCAATGATCTTAATTAATGTAGTAAACCATTTAAACTTTAATCAGTTCATAAGAAAGCAACCATGTATCACACATGTTTTTAGAAGTCATGTAGTAAGCAAGTAAAAGCTTTAGTAAAAAAATGTCATGTAACGCTTAAGTAGTAGAAATCAATGAATTTACTTAGTAAAACGAGCATGTATTCTCACCCCGAAAACAGTTTATGAAAACCATTAAAAGAGAAAAGGTGGGCCTATAAACTCACCTTAGGAGTTATGAAGAACATAAGTAGATGAATCATCGGACGAGCAAGAAGTGTCTAAGCACAACCTAAAAGATATGACGCGGCTTAGAACGATAAAGAAGATTGATACGTAAAAGTAAATCAAATGATCACGAGATATGTTTTCGATATATGCATGGCAATGCATTATAACTTAACCAAAGTATTTTTATCCCCAAATTGGTATACAACCTGAACTTATACTACATTAAGTGTCTACTAAGTCTCGCTTAGCGATTCTTATCTTATTACTATGTGGCCGTACTTTTATTTCTCAAAAAAGGCGTAAAACTATGTTGCTGAATTTTTAGTTAACTTTACAAGACCATATCTCTTAACCTATAAAAGATACAAGGATGGGGATTTCACCTCTGGAAAGATACTTAAGTCTAGTTTCCAGAACATTAGGCTTTTTAATCAAACCATTTACCAATCCACGGGAAATGAGTTTTTACTAATCATAACTCAAAATAGAAAGTTCGCTGAATTTCTAATGCTTACGATTTTGGCCATAAATCATATTCTATAATAGAAATCAAGTTGAATACAAAGATAGATGAAAGCTTATGATGTCTAGTGTTTAAACATGTTTTAAAAATCCAACACTTTAGTGCAAAAATCTGGAGTTAAATCCCTTTTTCAAATAGTAGTTCAGAACAGACTAGTTTCCGTAAATCGGTCATATCTTACTCATCCGGAGGAGATATGGATCTAGCCAACTCGACACATGTACTTTGAACTTATTTATACAATCCCATCAAATAATGAAGACCTTCTTAGACAAAAAGTTTGTTGCAGTTAACCCATTTATACTGTTGGTCTGCAGCAGTCCTAAATTTTCCTACCAAACACTAATTTAGACGTATTTTCCAAACCGTAACAGCTATTAAAGTGAATCCACTTGGAGAAGTTAAATTAAGATGTATAGTACTGAGATTAGCTTTCATGTCTTACATTTTAGAGTATTAACCTAGAGTTTAACATGTTTTCCAAAAGATGTTCCAGATTTGACTAGCAATCATAAAACGGCCATAACTCCCTCATCCGGAGGAGTTGATAAACCATCCAATTCGCCATACGTAGCTTAGACTTATACCTATCCAACCATGTAATTTTACAGTAGGCTGGAACATTCGAGGCACTGCGGATATCAAATGTGAGGGGGGGGTGGGGTGTAGCCCACATCTCCTGGTGGGTTCTTCATAATTCACAACATTTATATATATCAAAGATTATATTCATACGCGAGATACGCGTATACCGTAGTAACCTCTATTAGCAAATTCTAAGTGAGTCTATCTTACACATGGAGATATGAGAGTCCTAGATCTATTTCGCTCGTACTGTTGCTGATCGGGCTCATGAAGATAGTACAGAGTTTTCACTACAACGTCTCTCTCGTAGAGAGATGTTCGTGAGCTTTCTGACAACATAGTGAGATTATCTTACGAGACATGATCATATCATCATTCTATAGAGAGACCAAAACGGACTATGCTGGGCATGAGTGTGTGACGAGCTATATGCGTAGTTCAACGTACTTTTTCCATGGTGCGCGTCGATAAGGTGGGCACTTTTATAGGAAACTCGGCAAGTCGGATCAGAGAAGTAAGGTTTTCAGTAAAAACGAGCATAGATGTGAATCATTTCTAATGATGCGAACACAGTTGAAGACCTTATAGATACCTCGACGTTCATAATGCTCTGATATAGCTATCTCATACTTTTTTTTTATTCTTTTTTTTCTACTAGTCTGATCTACACACTAACTGAGGACCTCTCAACGTTTTCATAATTAATAATTGTCAAAGACGTAAATGGAGAGCTCTGCACGCTCATCTCACCGCTGCTACAGTGATGTTGCAAGATACAGCCTCTTAATATCAATAACACCTAAACACTATATCAATCCTAAATACTCATTCATCCAAATCACTAATTAATCAAAAACAATGCCAATACACATCTTATAAACATATCCCAATCATCAATACATGATGTTCATAATCAAACCAAGATCAACCATAATAAGAACATGCATGCTTATAAAAATCAAAATCAAACACATGCACCCAACAAAAATTAAATTAACATAAAAAGAAAACAAGAGGCTTACAAACACAATGGATACTCAAAAGATCAAAACCTAAACCTTATGGTTTTTCATGACTTTGCCGAAAACCACTCGAACCCCGAGAAGACAAGGTATCCTGAAAGCGCTCAAGGGGTATGATCGGGGGTTTGCGAGGTCGTGAGAGCGTTTCACAGGGGCTGGCCGAAGCCGATAGTCTAGAACCCATGATTGAACCTATTGCTTTTAATTAGATCAAACACTCAAAGATTAAAAGTTTGATAAAATCAATATCTTCTTAAATCTTGATGTATGGTGAATTTTAACTAGAAAAGAATGATTAGGGTTTAGTTTATAGTTGATTTAGGATAAAAGGGAGTGATTTGTTGGATGATTGAAGATGGTGATGGTGGTTTGGTGGTTTGTGTCGAACAAAGATGAGGAAGGGAGGGAGAGACCCAAAATTTATTAACTGTGTTTGTGTGAGTATTTGATTTGGAAAAAAAAAATTGAATAGAGAGGTGGGATGAGTCTATATAGAATTATATATTGATTAATATAATAGATTACCTCCCAACTTTTGGAGTAAAATAAAGATGTAAGTATTGTTTTTGATTAGGTTTAGTAGTAAAAATATAATAAGATGAGTGTTGTGGTTTCGTATTTTTCTAAGTGAGGCCGAAAAACAATGTAAAAGGTGGGTGCTAAGTTTATATGTAATATGTTTGACAAAGGGAATTATATATATTTTTATTTTTTCTAAATATTATATTCCATAATGAATTGTTTTTAAACACGTAGTTCAAATATTAAAAGATTGTACGAGAAAAAATACTATTCTGACGCGGTTTTTCTGGCCAAAGCCGGATAAAATATGAAGAATTAATAGAAAATAAAAGGTAAAATAAGCTCGTCAATTGCTAAATTATGGAAGATTATTGTATGATCTCGAACGCTAAAATGGATAAAGTCCAAATCACGACTCCAAAATATCTAAAACGACGTTTTTCGTTAAAGAGCGGCTAAAAAACAAAATAGAAATGTTCCCCTTAGAAATTTGAAATGGAAAAGTTAGAGCTCGTGGTTAAAAATGTTACCGTGTGTAAAATAACGTAGATGCTACAGTCTTCCCACCTTATAAGGTAGCGCCGCCGCGTCTCAATTCGTCTGAATCGTCTTCGGATAAAATTGTGTAAGGAGGAGAGTAGTAGTATAGACGCGAGTCATCGTTCGAGGTTACCAACAAAGCCTAGAATGAGAAAAAGTCAAAACACAAATATAGATGCAACGTGCCATAAGCGAACGGAATAAATGACGTCAAAGAATCCTTAAAGGAAAAAGATGAAAATACATTGACTCGAAGAATAAATCCATTGAAATACGAGGAATTTATAACAAAGTCGTCAATTCTTGAAAGCGATTAATGGTTCATTACTATTAGCTTATCAAGTTTGCGGCGGTCGATACACATTCGGAAAAATCCCTTATAACAAATTACGGGTCGAAAGAAGTTCATAGCCCAAAGAATTATTCATACGGAAGAACACACGCTTCGTCTTATACCCAAAAGCCCACTCATTTTAATTAATTGTCACTTCCAACAAAAAGAGCGTCCCAATCCCTTGTAATAAGAATTTATAAAAAACTTATGGTTCATGCGTTTATAAATTTCCTTATTCAAATGAAGAAGCGTCCCAATTCATTTTAATAAGACGATTATAAATCATCCTACTTAAGTATGGCCGACACAAAACACAATATCAAAACAAGATCAAAAGCTACATTAAGTAAAAAAAAGGAGTGTCTTCTTGACGGCATGATTCTTCAAAATCATAACAAGTAACGAGAAGAATAATAAGACGTTAGTCAAACGTGTTCCAAAGTCAAGTGCCAAAATACGGCACGATCCTAGGTGATAAGATAAAGTCGTACTCCCATCAACTGGAAGATTTCAGAACAATGGATTACAAACACAACATATGCGATTCAAAAGCATAAGAAGAGTGTTCGGACTCGGAGTCGAACAATAAAATAACTAGTGGAATTGACAAAGTACACCGAATGTCAATATTGTCAAAAAGGAAATAAAATAAAGTCACGTTAATGATTCGGAGATCACCGCATCGCTCATAAAATATCAAAGAAAAAGAACTTATTAAGACTTACCATAGTACTATACACATATGTAGGTAATTATCATTACATAAACGCTTTTGCCCTTTACAATCTGACTTAATGGACCTATATTTCAAAATTCGTAATAGGTATAAATGAACGGTTTCCGCCTTAAAACAAATGGTTAAGACTCTATTGTACCTGAGATTACAAGATAAATTCTCAAAGAGTTAAGATCCTAAGATGAAATATCATTTTATCCTCATGGTGCCAAAACTTGATTATTTAAGAACGTTTTTCTTGTTATATCAGTTTTTAATAGCATAATTCCCATATTTTATAACTTCTGTTTGACCCAAACGAAAGCGCCATATTTAAGTTTTATTCTAAATCCTACAGGTTATAATTGAGAATGGGCACTAAATATGAATAATAATGGACTCAAATTCATTTTGAAAATTCTGGGCACAATTTATGATTAGTTATCCGTTTTAGAAGGTCGTAACTCATACACTCGGAATGAGTTACGCTCCTATCCAAAGCCCCACATACACCTTATATGTTGACCTACCCAACTATGTACTATGGTTACAGGCCTCAAGTAAAAAAAATTATTCAACATCATATCAACTTTACCCAAAAATTTCCAAAAGTAGGCGAAAGCGACCGAAAATAGTCAACACGTTAAATGAATTACTTTTATATATGGATGGCGATAATCCCGAAGATAAAATTAAGAATTTAAAAATAAAATAGCTTACATATGTACGGGTATCCTGATATAGTACTCTCATTAACGTTCGAGGGAGAAAATAAGAAAACAGGAAGTACGCGATAATCGGGGTGGTCAATATATAACCGACCGATATAAGACAAATAGTATGACGTCATAAGATAGACGTAGGAGAGCAAAATCATAATCAAGTATTATATACTAATTATTAATATAATAACAATGAAGATGCAAAAGGGAGCATATAAGTTACCTGGGAGCAAGCGCGCACGGATATCGGAACCCAATCGTGAAGGACTCTTTACAATTTTTCGACAACAATATAGTCAAGTGTTTCAAAAATGACCTAGTTCGCTATAACGAGTGCTCTGATACCACTCTGTAACACCCCCATAAAATCACAACGCAGCGGAATACCACTTTGGGGTGCTACTTCATAGTATAAAGTACAAGTTACAGAAAACGACCTCAAAAGAGACGTTTAATAAAATGTCACATTCGATTTAAATAAATCAGAGTAAATTCAGGTCCCAATAATTTTAATAAGAATTGCAAGAGTTCAAACATGACTCATTTGTATATTTAAAGAAAATGAATATCGAATGTGAAGAAAAACCAAGCCTTTAAAGTTTTGATATCCGTGCATCCAAATGCTCCCAATGCTCAGCTAGCATAATGATAACCTGAGAAAATACATGCAAAAACGTCAACAATAATGTTGGTGAATTCATAGGTTTAAGTAAAAGCAGTGTTGAAATAATTTAAGAAATATTTCAGAAGAAAAGTAGCGTATCAACATTCAAAGTATTATTTCCAAAATCCAAGTAGTGATTCCATAAATCAGGAAGTATTTAAAAGTGGACCACAAGACTTAAGTAATGGTGGACTAAGTACATATTCCGAAGTCCAAAACAAGTAATGTAGACAAGAGAAACAAATTCACCAAGTCTAAGTATATATTATTGCACTAAGCTCATGACACCGACACCTTAACAAGATTTTTGCCCCAATAAAAGTAGGGTATACTGCTATAACCCCAAGGATACCTCAAATGTTAAATGCGTCACATGGTTATCTAAAAACCATAAAGTCCGGAAAAGTAGACGGGGATTGTCAGTCCCGATAGATCTATCCACAACATTCGCGCTCACTACAATAGCAACTGACGGTTCATGATAAACAGGGGACTTAAGTAGCAGAGAAAGGACTTAGGCAATAATATTCAGGCAATAATCTGGATAGCATACAATTTGGAAAGCACTTGTGTCCAAAGTAAAACAAGTAATGTGTTCAAAACTCACGGTTTTCATATGTAGGAATTTAATGATCTCAAATGATGTAGTAAACAAATCAAGCTTTAATCAGTTCATAAGAAACAGCCATGTATCACACATGTTTTTAGAAGTCATGTCGTAAGCAAGTAAAAACTTTTGTAAAGATAGTCATGTAACGCTTAAGTAGTAGAAATCAATGAGTTTACTTGGTAAAACGAGCATGTATTCTCACCCCGAAAACAGTTTATGAAAACCATTAAAAGAGAAAAGGTGGGGCTATGAACTCACCGTATTAGCAAGGAGATCAGAAGTAGATGAATCTTTGGATGAGAGAAAAGTACGCCTAAGCACCACCTAAAAAGGCGTGACGCGACTTAGTATGATAAAGAAACCAATACGTAAAAATAAACACATGATTATGAGATATGTCTTCAAGATATGCACGGCATTGCATTATTACTTAACCGAAGTATTTTTATCCCAAAATTGGTATACCACCTGCACTTATACTACATTAAGTGTCTATTAAGTCTCGCTTAGCGATTCTTATCTTATTACTATGTGGCCGCACTTTTATTTGTCAAGAAAAGGCGTAAAACTATGTTGCTGAATTTTAGTCAACTTTACAAGACCATATCTCTTAACCTATAAAAGATACAAAGATGGGGCTTTCACCCCTGGAAAGATACTTAAGTCTAGTTTCCAGAACATTAGGCCTTTTAATCAAACCATTTACCAATCCACGGGAAATGAGTTTTTACTAATCATAACTCAAAACAGAAAGTTCGCTGAATTCCTAACACTTACGGTTTTGGCCATAAATCCTATTCTATAATAGCAATCAAGTTGAATCCAAAGAGAGATGAAAGCTTATGATGTCTAGTGTTTAACCATGTTTTAAAAACCCAGCACTTTAGTGCAAAAATCATATTCAACAACGAATGAACAACAATGATACGCCTCAACCACGACCTATAATATATTGGTCCGTGATCAGAAGAAATACAAATCGAGTAGAAAATGCATATATTGCATAAGTAAATAAATATTTACTACACACATATGTATATAGTTACATATTATGGAATCCACTTAAACGCCCTAAGTTTTATCAATTAAGACGCTTATAACATTAGTATTTCTCCAGATATTAATTCACGACACTTTTCCGAAAAGTTTCTATTTTTAGCAGGTTACTATTTTTTTTTGAAAGTTTCTATTATTAGAAAGTTTCTATTTTTTGAAAGTCCATTTATGGCAAGATATGACGCATCGATTAATAAAATGTTAAGTTTCCGACAACTCCGACACGCCCATAACTTATATATACTTACCCATTTTTTTTTCCTTGTTTAATCTTATGCATATATATATAATTACCCATATAAAGTTTCTAATTATAACCTTACTATTTTTGGACATAACCGGAACGCACCCAATAATATATATATCGCCCAATTATTTTCGTTAACATTTCATAAGCCCAAACGGACTCTAAAA
>BQNB010049906.1:0-36729 GCA_026074375.1 Tanacetum coccineum
TACCCAATGGTCAACATATACTAAATATGAACCAACGGTTTGTCATGATACTAAATATGACCCAACGGGTCGCCATAATACTAAATATGACCCAACGGTCAACATATACAGAATACGAACCAAATTGTCGCGATAATATTAAATATGACCCAACGGGTCAACATATACTGAATATGACCCAACGGGTCACCATAATACTAAATATGACTCAATGGTCAACATATACTGGATATGACTCAACGGGTTGCCATAATACTAAATATGATCCAACGGGTCAACATACACAGAATACGAACTAAATTGTCTCCATAATATTAAATATGACCCAACGGGTCGCCATAATATTAAATATGACCTAACGGGTCAACATTTACTAAATATGGCCCAACGGGTCGCCATAATACTAAATATGACTCAATGGTCAACATATACTAAATAAGACCCAACGGGTCGTCATAATACTATATATGACCCAATTGGTCAACATATACAGAATATGACCCAACGGGTCGCCATAATACTAAATATGACCCAACGAGTCAAAATAATGCTAATATGACCACACACGTCAACATGATACTTGACTTGCATATTTGACCACTAAGGTCACGTGGATACTTGACTTGCATATTTGACCATTAAGGTCACGTGAATTCTTGACTTGCATATTTGACCACTACGTGGATACTTAACTTGCATATTTGACCATTAAGGTCATGTAAATTCTTGACTTGCATATTTGACCACTAAGGTCACGTGGATGCTTGACTTGCATATTTCTTGAGATATGACAAGGCATATATTTATTAAACACGTTTAATCTAATAAACATGTAATCTAAAAATCCGTTAATCACCTGGGCCATATAATGCAAGCTGAATGATCCTGATTATGCCTCGAGCGCCTATACCATGATAAATATACATGTAGGCTATTAACTCATAATTTAACACTTAACATAAACATGATATGGAAAACTAGCCATTAACAACATGGACACGACTAAAAAAACTCATGAACTAGCTATGCAAAAGTCACGCCAAACATGCACTTTTATGCTCGCGAACAAGCTAAGCTAACTAAGTCTTACCACTTGAGAACATAAGTTATAATACATATAATCATCTGGAACTAGCAATAAGTACCATCTTATATCATAATTATCCAAACACTTAACAAAACAATGCGAGTAATGCTGTCATTTCTGCAGCAGCCCTCAGTGAACAAATATAATAATAATAACGGTAATAAAACGAAGGAATGAACGAACGGATCATGAGAACCTGCCAAACAAATGCCAAGCAATAATGATAGGAAACGAGTAAATCAAAGGAATTGCCCACGAGCCCAAACAATGTCCTAAAGCCTGCCCACATCTTAGACCCTAAACAAATAATCAATAGTCATAATCAATGTAACATAGGTAGCATTCCCTGATGTCCAAAATTTGATATGGGGTGTATTGCTTCACACACAACCATTCACCTGAACTGAATGAACAAAGTGCCATAGGATCTCCATTACTCTCCCCGATAAAACAAAGTTATATCCATATACACAAGCACTATGGCGAGTGTACGAACATATATAATCAAATCATAATAAGTGCACAAACAAAAGGGAACGACGTAGACTAATCATACCGCCACAGATAGTGTCATGTCATTGGTGCATCAATGACATGGTCATGGTATCTCCATGACTAGATACAAATAGCTCAGGCAAAGATTTAAGCAAACTGAACAAGTTACTAATGATCAAATCAAGATAACGGATCTAATCTCATATGAAATATTCAAACAAGGATCAATAGAATCATAATTGCAAATATCAAATCAAATGGATCATCAATGAATATCAAATGGATCATGAGAACGGATAGCAAATCAAACGGAATATCAAACGAATCAAAGTAGCTAAAACAAATGAGAATCAAGTCATGAGGTGTCCTTACTAAAAGGACGGAATATCTGTACGAATAACAGAACGGACTAAAGAACTCATAAATCGTAACAATAGTAAAAGAGAGGTATGTATCAAGAATATCTGTACCTTAACAAACACGCAACGGAGAGAACGAACACGAAGACAAAAGGTCAAAACCTCTTCACCGAATCTACACAAATTCATGATTACATAATTAAAATCTATTCTTGATATCATAAGTTTTTATCACTTGATCTTACCATATAAGTAAAGTTTACTTGACTTAATTAGTGTTTCTAAAAATTCTAGATTTTGACTACTTATTTAAGGTAAGTTTTCATACTTAAAAGACCCATAAAACATCTTCTAAATTACACCAAAATTATAGAGGTTCCTACATATGTCTAATACACCCATGATCATTGGTTTAATTTATTTCCATGTTTAAGTATTCCTTTGACCCTTGTTACCCAAAACAGACCTGAATTTTGACCTGGCAGAACCTTTGAAAAGTTGACGCGTAAAAACCCAACTTAGACAACTTAGAAAAACCTGAAAAAAATCATGGATGAAGCGCATATCATGAATATTTACCAAATAAAAAATTAAAGTCTAACTCCTTACGGTTTTCGAATTAAAAATCAAACACTACAACTGAATGTTTCGGATAGAAATTCCAAATTCGACACTTAATCTTATAAAATCTAAAAATCGACCTTCCCGACCTCCAATTGACATGAGGCCAGATTTTCCAGAAACTAGATTCATTAAACTTCACTTTAGGCCCAAGAATTATGTCAAAACCAATTTTTATCATCAAGATATACCCCGTTGAACATGACCTAAAAATTCTGCCCAATATTATCAACCATGAAAACCTTAATTAACACCCATTAAAACCAATCCTAGGGTTTCTAATTTTGTAGTTTTTAATTATAACAACATTTAATGATCATCTTAGGTTCTTAACATGTAATTAACCATTTTAAGTGATTAAACCCTATAGAAATTGACAAGAACATGAACATCATTATTTCCTTACAATCTTTTTTGTTTTTTATGAAAACTTTTGCATATGTAATCATGATGACAACAAGAATGAAACAAAATCAAGAATTACCTATGGAATGAGGGAGGAGTACAAAATAAAACACCAAGAATACACCAAAGATTGAAGATCAAACCACCCAAGAACACCAAAACTTCTTCTTTGCTAATTTCTAGAGAGATTACCCAGATTTTTAGGGAGTGAAATTTTTGAAAGAATTATAAAAAATAGGGAGAGAGGGGCCAGATTTTATAGGGAAATGAGAAGGGGACAAAATCTTTTTATTCCTTTAGAAAGATTTCACACTATCCACACTTCATTCCTAAAATATATGTTGCTAACAAAATAAAAAATATGGTGTGTTTATACACTACATATGGCCGGTTACATACAAAGAGGAGGGGGGACTTTGGGACAAAAATATTTTCTCCTATTTTGAAGTTTACACAAATATTTACTAAAATTAGTGATTGGGACTTCTAACTCTTAATACTTAAAATGGGTTTTAAACAATAAAGGAAGGTAAATAAACCTAAATAACAAAAAATCAAAAATATTTTATTATCATTTAGGGGGGAGCCGGATTTTATTCAATTAAATTAGGAATTTTTTTTTTATTAACAATATATCTTTTGTTATTTCATTAATATTTACAAATATTTATAACCTAAGGTTTTAATTTCAAATGCTTATTAATAAACTTTAGGTTATATTCAAAATTACCAATATGAAATGAAATTCAAATTTTTAGGTTTTACACAACTCTTCTCCTCTAAAAAGAAAATTTTGTCCCCGAAATTGAAATAGGTAAATGAATTCAAGATTATTCAGATTATCAAGGATGACACGATTGGTATGACAAACGATAGGGGCGCGATGTTCAGTCAACCAATCCATGCCCAGAATTACATCAAAATCATTCATATCCATAGGAAACAAATTAGCATAACGAATCTTATCCTCACTCGAAGTAAAAAATTCTGTTATGTCACGTCAAAACATTTCATAGGCGTAGATATCGATAAGGCATAATTAAGTAGCGTAGGGAAGATGCTAAGGTGTTTGGCAAACGAAACAAAAATCACAGAATGTGTTGCACCCGTATCAAATAAGACAAAACAACACGACCATTCAAGAAGAGAGTTCTCGAAACGGTACCTGAAGAGTTAGCTGCCTGATCCTTGGTCAAAGAAAATACTTGCCCCTTAGCAGCAGCAAAGAAAAATGAAACAGCGATCAACAAAAGGAAAACCTAATGTCTACCCAATCCTCACAGGTCATAACCTAGGTTCTACAGGGCTCAACTGTGCACTCTTATACCAAATTTGTAACATCCCGCTCCGATAAAGAGACCAAGAGTCACATTATGGGGTCATATCAGAACATATAAACGCAAGCGGAAGACTTTATTAAATAAAAATACTAAGTCATGAAACAAAATGACTTCCAAAAGTATTAAATTCCAACAAAGTCAAATGAAAGAAATCTTCAAAAGAAAAGGCTTAAAACAAAAATCCCAATCTAACGGGATACTAATAAGGGTTGTGTCCACTAGAAGCTTCCCTACAAATCATCACTCATAATCACCAGCTTCCCGCTTAGTACCTCATGCGCAGGAAACGAAAACGCGGTGAGCTAAACGCCAGAGCACAAATATAGATAATAATAACGGTAATAAAATAAAGGAATATAAACGGATCACGAGAACCCTGCCAAAGAAAGGGCAAACTATATATAATTTATATATATATAGTATAAAATAATATATATATATATATACAGATATATCAACAATGAATAAAAGAGTAATTCAAAGGAATTGAACCACGAGCCCAAACACATGTCTAAAGCATGTCACATCTTAGACCCTAAACAATAATCAGATAGTCATATCAAATGAACACAGTCACGCCATTCCATGAATGTTCCAAATGTGAAATGGGGTTGTATTGCAACACACACAACCATTCACACTGAACTGAACGAACAAAGTACCTAGATGCATCCATACGCTCTCCCTTCAAAACAAAGTTATATCCATATACATCAACACTATTGATGTACGAACATATATAATCAAATCATAAATAAGTGCACATACAAAAGGAAATGCGTGGACTAGCACAGCCCGCCACAGATAGTGTCATGCCATTGGTGCATCAATGACATGGTCATGGTACCTCCATGACTAGATACAAATAGCTCGGGCAAAGATTTAAGCAAACAGAACAAGTTACAAAGATTCAAATCAAGAAAACGGAATCTAATCTCATATGAAATCTCAAACAAGCTCAACCAGAATCATAATTGCGAATATCAAATCAAATGGATCATCAATGAATATCAAATGGATCATGAGAACGGATAGCAAATCAAATGGAATATCAAACGAATCAAAGTAGCTAAAACAAATTAGAATCAAGTCATGTGGTGTCCTTACTAAAAGGACGGAATATATGTACGAATAACAGAACGACTCAAGAACCCAAAATCGTTAACATAGTAATGGTAAAGAAGAAAGAAGAGAAAGGAGGAAAATGTAAAATAAAAAAAAGAGATGTGTGGTAATCAGAATATCTGCACCTTAACAGACACGCAACGGAGAGAACAAACACAAAGACAAAAGGTCAAAACCTCTTCACCGAATCTACACAAATCTATGATTACATATTATTATCTATCTTATTTCATATGTTTTATCACTTGATCTTACCATACATAAAGTTTACTTGACTTAATTAGTGTTTCCAAAAATTCCATATTTTGACTACTTATTTAAGGTAAGTTTCCATACTTAAATGACATATAAAAACATCTTCTAAAATTACACCAAAAATTATAGAGGTTCCTACATATGTCTAATACACCCACGATCATTGGTTTAATTTATTTCTATGTTTAAGTATCCCTTTGACCTTTGCTACCTGCCCAAAACAGACCCGTATTTGACCGCTGGCAGAACCTTTGAAAAGTCAACGCGTAAAAACCCAACTTAGACAACTCAGAAAAATCTAAACAAAATCATGGATGAAGCACATATCATGAAGATTTACCAAATAAAATTTTAAAGTCTAACTTCTTATGGTTTTCGAATTAAAAATCAAACACTAGAACTGAATTTTTCGGATAGAAATTCCAGATTCGACACTTAATCTTATAAAATCTAAAAATCGACCTTCCTGACTTCCAATTGACATGAGGCCGGATTTTCTAGAAACTAGATTCATTGAACTTCACTTTAGTCTCAAGAATTATGTCAAAACCAATTTTTATCATCAATATATACTCCGTTGAACATGACCCAAAAATTCTGCCCAATATTATCAACCATGAAAACCTTAATTAACACCCATTAAAACCAATCCTAGGGTTTCTAATCTTGTAGTTTTTATTAATAACACATTTAATGATTATCTTAAGGTTTCATAACATGTAATTTAACCATTTTAATTAGATTAAACCCTAGAGAAATTGACAAGAACATGAACACATTATTTCTTACAATATTTTAGGTTTTTATGAAAACTTTTGCATATGTAATCATGGTGACAACAAGAATGAAACAAAATCAAGAATTAACTATGGAATGAAGGAGGAGTATAAAATCAAACAGCAATAATACACCAAAGATTGAAGATCAAACCACCCAAGAACACCAAAACTTCTTCTTGCTAATTTCTAGAGAGGATTACACAAGACTTTTGGGAGTGAAATTTTTGAAAGAATTATAAAAAATAGGGAGAGAGGGGCCAGATTTTATAGGGAAAAGAGGAGGGGACAAAATCTTTTTATTCTTTTAGAAAGATTTCACACTATCCACACTTCATTCCTAAAATATATGTTGCTAAATAACAAAATAATAATATGGTTTGTTTATACACACATATGGCCGGTATACAATACAAAGAGATGGGGGACAAAAATAATTTTTCTTCCATTTTGAAGTTTACGACAAGATATTTAACTAAACATCTTTACTCTTAATACTTAAAATAGGTTTTAAACAATAAAGGAAGGCAAATAAACCTAAATAACCAAAAGTCAAAAATATTTTATTATCATTTAGGGGGTAGCCAGATTTTATTCATTTAAATTAGGAATTTATATTTTTTTTATTAACAATATATCTTATGTTATATCTTTAATATTTACAAATATTTATAACCTAAAGTTTTAATTTCAAATGCTTATTAATAAACTTTAGGTTATATTCAAAATTACCAATATGAAATGAAATTCAAATTTTTAGGTTTTACAACCTATATCACGATAGATGCACATATATACTATTAACACATTCTAACTAAACATGAATATGACATTATCATGTGAATTATAAGCATGAACTATGCACATCTAATTGGCTTTAACATGAGACTTTGCTAACATAATCATAAACTCATGAACTAGTAGTATACGTTACTATATTATGAACTCAAACTAATCTAACTAAGTCTTTCCATTTGGTTCTATACTTCTATAAAGATAATCACAAACACATAAGCTTAGAACATAAGCTATTATAGCATATAATCATCCGAAACTTGCACAACATCAAATAATGCCGTAAACATCAAAACACTTGATAAACTAATTTTGCAAAATTCTACAGCAGCCTACAAATGCATGATTTTGACTGACTTAAACACATAACCAACCCACGAGGCCAAGTTCACATAAAAGTAGACTCTTTTGGCTTTCCAAAAAGGTATGGCACGTCCCTAACGGAGCTACAGTTTATTTTATATGAATTTTTAAAAATTTGTTTGCTGCATATTTTAGATTCTGTCATGCTGCACTAAAATGCATCTTCGACCCGTTTACCTCTGAATCGGCTAATGCTTTTTACACAAAACTGAAGTATACTCATTAGGCCTTCTAGAAAGTCCACCATGATTCAATACGAGCTACTATCCTAAGTGATTCTGAATTTTTAGCAACTTAATTAACATCAAATACACATGTTTTTTTCCATCAATAGGTGTTTAGATCAACTCAATAATCAATTTAAACTCGTCATAAACATCATGACCTAATTATTAACATCATAATTAGCATGTAACAATCTTATAATATCAATCCTCTTGTTCTATTTTTATTCTTAATCATCATAGCATTGCTTTTAACATAAACCCATAAAATCCCATATCACCACTCGAATATCCAAACACGTATAATCTGTGAATTCATCTAATGAATATGTGAAACACCAAATAACATGTCCTCATGACTCATATGATTCAAAATCATGGTTAAACACATAAATATCAACATACCTTCAATATGGGGAAAACCATAAAAACATCTTGAAGTTCCTTGTTTCTTATTATCATCATGATCCTTGTTACTCTTGCTAAACATTTGCTTAATCTTGAGAATAAATGTGGTGTATTGGTGAATTCTTTATGGTGAAGAAAGGTTTGCACACCTCTTGCTTATAAAGAGAAAACGTGGCATGGAGGGAAAATGGGAGAAGTTATCTCCCTGGACTGATTTTTGTTATAGGCTAAAGGGCATTTTAGTCAATCCTACTAAGATTTGCTACTTAACACAACCTTTTTGATAAAATCATCTTTCAAACTGAGTTATATCTTGTTATCTCATATTACATGACAAGTCTCGACTAACTATGTTACTAATATCGTCAAAATTAAAAAAAACCTCAAACCTCTCTCTAAAATACCAACCAAACCTAACCCTAAACCAGCCGCCGCCACCATCGTCTCTCCTGCCGGCGGTCCAGAGAGACCCTCTCCAATACCTCTTCTTTGTAGATACTTTTCCATTTTGTTTTACTTTTTTATTAAAGAATATCTATATATCGTTCTTTTTGGCGATTTTTACAGGTCATTTTCTTTAGGATCTTGTGGTTATAGGTTGTTTTAGGGTCGAAGTGGTTATGTGGGTCAGATTGGTTCGGTATGCTTGGTAGGTCAGATCGGTTGTTTTAGGGTCAAAGTGGTTGCGTGCTTCTGATCGAGAGGCTGAAGATGGTGAGGTCGTGGAGATAGTAAGGTCGTAGTAATGGTGATGAGACGATTCATGTTCAAGATGGTAAGGTAGTGGTGATGGTGAGGTAGTGGTGACGGTGAGGTCGTGTTTTTTGTCAAAGTGGTTGTGTGGTCCGGGAGGCTCAAGATGGTGAGATCGTGGTGATGGTGAGGTGGTGATGATGGTGATGAGAAGGTCCAAGTGTAAGATGGTGAGGAGACAATTCAAGTGTAAGATGGTGAGGTCGCGGTGATGGTGTGGTGATGGTAAGGTTGTGGAGATGGTGATGAGGTCGTGGTGCTGGTGAGGTTGTGGATATCGTGGTGATGGTGAGGTTGTGGAGATGGTGGTGATGGTGATGTCGTGGTGATGGTGATGTCGCGGTGATGGTGATGTCGTATGATGGTGGGGTCATGAGACGGTTCAAGTCATGGAGATGGTAAGATCTTGAGTTAGCGAGGTTGTGAAATGGTGTTAGATCATGAGGTCGTGAGATAGTTGTGGACTTGTGGTCATGAGGATGGGTCAAATTGTGAGGTCTGAGTTTGGGAGGTCGGGATGAGGAACTCTGCTAGACCTAGCGCGTGAGGGTATCCACGCCGACACAACTATACATTCACTCACTACATCGAGCACCTGGATTCTCACACGAATCGACATCTTGAGTTAGGTATAAGTAGCTCTCGTCTCGAAGCCTGAGGACAGAGAACACGCCAACTAGACATAGTTCTGTTGCGCCACATCTTCTGCGCATTCTTTACGAGTCTTAATGCTCATATAGAACTTGGTAAGTTTTTGACGTCATAGAGAGAGACACTGGTATCGTGGACGATGTTTGCAGAACAGAGAGATAACCACTAACACTCTTCAGTATCGATAGTCCAGTTTAGACACGTCTGACTTAGACAAGCGAAGACGTACTCTAGTATCGAGCTTTCAGTCTCTTCCCCTCTATCAGGGAACTTGACACACACGCGCGCATTGTACCATGTTGCGTGTCTCCAGTGAGGTTGGACAACTGTAGGGAAAGAAGCTCCGTGAGATGGTTCCCTTTGAACATACGTTGGCTGAGAGTCAGGTGTTATTGTTGCAATGGTTTGATGAAGCAAATGTTTAGGAATCGATGAAGGATGAGTATGCGATTTTCATTAGGTGGTTTTCCTACATCTTGAGGGTATTTTCTTCAATGTACCATCTTCACTATTCGTAGTGACACCACTTGGCTGATTGCGTGTTTGAACTGTTTGCCTTGAGGTTTTTACGGAGATGTTTTCATGAGTTGAGAGTTAGGATGTCGTATTTCGTGTTTGTGTTTAATCCATCGGGGCATACTTCCACTAGGTGTGTGTTGCCCTTAGTGCCTTATTTGGTAGGATTGTGTGGTCATGACAGTTGTACATCTCAACTATGTTTGGATATCCGCTTATGATATCCTATTTGATCCGAGGTGTAGGTTTCTCGTCGTCGAGTCGGTGCGTGTTGTAGTTATGTTTGGTTTGTTATGTTTTATGTTCCTGTAATTTTATCACATCTCATTGCTCAGTTTAATTACAAATAAATATACTTGTCTTCAAAAAAAAAATATCGTTAAAAATGAACTTTTCTGTATTCCTAAAATACTTGACATTCACTTTAAAATATTAAGTGATACCCGCAGCGCTTTTTCTTGTTAAAAATATGGATGTTAACATTAGTAGTCTGATTCATTGATTGATTTAAAACAAAAACAGATCCATATATGAGTAATCTATGTTTTATGGGTTCGGGTAACACCTTTGACCTCTAATCGAACTAGGTCTGGTTTACGACACTTCTTTGCACACCACCTTGCACACCTCCACGTATCAGTTAAACTAATATGCGTCAGTTTTGACTTTTGACCAACACACGTAGACCCCGATATTCATAGTCCATCGGGACCATTCGTAACGTCATTCGTATTTTTATTGCGTAAACAATACGTATACATCAAGTTGACTCTTTCTCTCGAACATAAGTAAATTATGATTTGGGCCAAACCGGCCCGGCCCAGACCAGGGTTCACAAAAGGACGAAAGGAACCGGTCTTTTCTCAAAGTCTTCAAAGTGAGCCAATAAGAAATGAGTCAGACATGCAGGCGCGTAGATACACGTAGCGCGTGAGCTATTGACGTTGTCACTTGTCAGAAAAAGGTGAAAACAAAACAAATGCGTCACTTTCTTATATAAATGGGGCCCACTTAATTAATCTCGCACCAGTCTATTAACCAGTCGTGGTCACCACGAGCACGAAAACATTTTTGAAAATATCGTATCGCGAGAAAATGGGGGTATACGAGAAGTTGAGAAAAGTTTAGGGCAGTGAGCCAACTGACGTGACTGTCAACCCACCTTAATTTAATATTGTTTTTGTTTTTAAAGTCACCTTGCTTTTAGTGTTTTATTACCAATATGCCACTTTATAGCAGTTGTCCGTGAAATTCAACCCTCAAGTTTTGTCTTTTTTTTTTATATATTTTATTGGTATTATTATTCCTTTTTTGCTACGTGGTTGCTTTTTCACCCTTTAAGAAACGACTTTTTTGAGTTATTATCCTTATTCTTCTATTACCTCGTGGCTTTTTGACATAGTTAGTCAAATGTGACATGTTATATAGAAGGTGAGAAATTTTCACATGTTAAATATTTTTTTTCAACAAAACATAAGAGTAAAGTAGGCAGCCATAAATGTTATTAAGGTGTTTTTGGCTAAATCTCGTCTCAACTTTTTGTAGTTTGTTATCAAATATTCAAATGTATCTTTTAATCCTTCGAAAAGGCAAGGAACATTTTTCAAGAAGTGTTTGGGTTAGTCTACTGTGTTTATGACACACTTATATCAATTAACACTTCATAAACTTAGTCAAACTCTCCTTAAAATGGACAAAATGCTTTGGTGGGAATATAAGTAAAAGTTTTTTTTAAAACTGAGATTTATATAAGATTAAGAAAGACCACCGAGATCAAAGAATCAAGATCTCTGAAGAACAGCCTCACAAAAGAGGTAAACAAGGAACCAAGAACCGTACAAAGTCAAGAAACCCCAAAACCTACCAATCTATAAAAAACTAAACAACAAAATTAAGAAAACAAATAATATGGTCTAGATATCCAAACATCTCAGTTAGCCTGCTTAAACGCACTACGGGCTCCAATCTAAGTCCTAGAAAGTCTTTGAATGGTCGGGAAAATGTCTTCCTCTTTAATCTTTGGGGTTGTATCCGTAGAAGCGTTCACAATCTTATTTCTCCACTTCCATATCGCCCATAAAGCTATTTGGAAAACGCCTTGACGGATCTTTCCAATCTTCGAATTAGAAAACGGGTCAATAATACCTCTAGCAATGTCAGAAATAGTGAAGGACGGGAACACCACAGGTGGCACCATATCCCACCAGCTCCAGACTTTTTGCCAAATGGGAAGGATTACTAGACACTTCATAACACAATGATCCAAATCCTCGATGATATTATCACACAAAGGGCAGTTCGCGGGTTCCAAAATGACTCCACGAGATGCAAGATTGGCCTGGGTAGGCAATCTATTTAAGGAGGCCCTCCAAACACAGATATTGACCTTCCGAGGAATCCATGAGTTCCAAAGATGGTGATTACCTACACTATGTTCAGCAAGAAAAATATTTTGAATCCTACGAGAAAGGATGCAAACTTTGAACGAACCTGAGCTATCCAGCGACCACTTCCAATCATCCATGCCCTTCATAGAAAGGTTTAAACTACCAACATGAGATGTGAGAGTCTCAAGATCATTACTGGCTCTCCCACGCGGAGGAATACGCCAAGACCAGCTCCAGCCCCACTCCCCATTATCCAACATCCAACGGTCATTTATATTGCAATCTTTGTCTGTCTCGAAAGCATAAAGTCTAAGGAAAGCTCCCATGAGGCAACCCCCATCAATGCACCAAGGTTCTTTCTAAAACAACGTATTCTAACCACTAACAAATTTTCAAACAAAAGAGCTCTTGAAACCCGCGTTTATTTGATCAATGCCCTTAATGGCCCTGATGATATCAGGCCATATTCCACTAACCCATTATGATTAATAGTCGAATTAAAACCCCTGTCAACCTCGTAAAACTCCTTGATATATATATATATAGAGATATATATAAATATATATATATATATATATATATATATATATATATATATATATATATAAATATAATATATATAAACGCACACCACAATGCCTATCTTCTTAAGAACTCCACTTCCATTTACCCAAAAGCAAAAGGTTCTTTGACATGAGACAACCGACGCCAAGGCAACCAAACTTAGGGTCAAAGAGGATAGTTTTCCACTTAACCTAATAGAGCCCGCGATGAGACTCTTCAAGACCCCAAAAAACAGCATCTAATGGATTTAAGAATGTTAATCACCTTTTGGGGAGCTTTGAAGAGCGAAAGGAAATAAACGGGAAGGCTTCCAAGAATAGATTTGATGAGAGTAAGCCTTCTACCGATCGATAACGATTTAGCTTTCCAACATGTAAGTTTGTTTCTAAAACGCTCGATAACCGCATTCCAACCATCACGATATCTCATTCTCTTATCCACCAGAAGACCGAGGTAAATAAAAGGAAAATAATCGTTGGCATAACCGAGCGAGGCTGCCACAGCTTTGACCTCACTGGAAGGAACTCCAACACCAATGATTCTACTTTTAGATATGTTTACTTTGAGGCCCAAACCCTTTTCAAAACATTTTAAAATATAAATGAGATTTTTAGCATCCGTTCTCTACCATTCCCCAAAAAAAAGAGCATCGTCCGCATATTGAAAAAGGGACACATTCACCTTACTCTCCGCAAGAGAAACCCCATTGAAAACTGTTAGCCCTAAAATATGTGACTAATCCGGAATTACATTTATCATTTATAGTCGTGTCGGGTTAGTTTAGCTAGTCAAGCCCGGGACTATAAATACCCCCTCCATACTTCCATGGAGGGGAAGAAGTTCACTTTTGTAAAAGTATGAGTGTGTGTTTTTCTCTTTTCTTTTTTCTCTCTACCACACACACAACTTCCCATCTTTTATCTTTTCTCTCTAATAAACATGGCTCAATTTCTCTTTCACTTTACCATGCCTCCAGATCGGTTGTTCTAAGGGTGAAGCAAATGTTACAATTGGCACCAGAGCACATGGGGAATTCGTGTTGTTTAACTATTGATTATGTGGTGTATAAGCTCAAAAATTTGTGGCTTATTTTAAGCCAAAAAGGCCACGGCACAAATGGGTTTTGGCTTATTGTAGTGTTAAACTTGTTCTTTTCTTGTTCTACATGTCAAACAAGTGATATTGTTACCATTCCATGAGATACATAAGCTACTATATCGACATTGTAAGTAATTCCGTATGTCCACATATTAGGGGAAGATTGTTAGCCCTAAAATATGGTGACTAATTTAGAATTACATTTATCATTTATAGTCGTGTCGGGTTAGTTTAGCTAGTCAAGCCCGAGACTATAAATACCCCCTCCATACTTCCATGGAGGGGAAGAAGTTCACATTTGTAAAGTGTGAGTGTGTGTGTCTTTCTCTGTTTTCTCTAAACAACACACATAACTTCTCATATCTTATTTTCTTTTTCTCTCTATTACAATGAATAAATTTCTCTTTTATTTTACCATACCTCCGGATCCGTTGTTATAAGGGTAAATCTAATGTTATCAAAAACACCTTTATTGCAAGCTTTGATAATGGAAATTTGCAAAGCTTCGGCAATAAGAAGGAAAAGAAGGGGTGAAAGTGGATCACCTTGACGAAGGCCCTGCTCCATTTTGAATTCTTTCGAAGATGATCCATTAATCATAACCAAGATGGACGCCGATGAGAGACAAGAGAAAATCGAATTCCTCCATTTATCTCTAAATCCCATCTGCATCATAATGCTCATGAAGAAATCCTAATTAACGCTATCAAAAGCTAATTTTTGGCAGTGGTTTGGCTTACTATTTGAGGTGGTTTGCTTAACTTTTCACATTAACAAATCTCGTTTCCATGGACTTTTAACGACACAAGTTAAACCTTAACAAACCATTAACCTAAACCATCGACAAGGACTTATAAAACACCACAATCAACCATAACAACACACCATACAAACAACAACACTTAATCCCAAAATGATCCTGAAAAGATTCACTTAAACGACAAAACGGCTAGAGATTCGGATTACGATGACATGTGATCACGTAGTTGATTTGGTATCCCTTATTTGCGATTAAAGTTGAATTTCATAGAGGCGTATACTTATTTCATCATCGAGACCTTCTTCTATTTTCTATCGATTGATGACTTGCTTGAACGTATACAGTTATGATTAAGACTTGGATTATCTAGTTTCCAGAAGTTAAGGGGTGGTTGGATGAAGACTTGGATAACTATCACTTAAAGGAGTTACGTTGTAGTACTCAGTGTCACACGCAGATGTCGATGTGGATAATTTCAAGAGGTGTTGTACTTCTTATACTTTTGATGTTGGGTATAAGGTACTTAGAGATTTTCTTCTGCACCGTTCTTCAATCAATAATAGTGCAAGATTAAGTAACAAATTTGGGGGATTTTACTTCAGTTTCAAGTTTGGAATATCGGGTTTACTTTACCAAGTGATCACTACAATAGCTGACAGAATCTAGATGGTAAGTTAGCCAAAATGTTTTAAAGGTTGAGATGTAAACAACACTTCTCCCACGGGTATATTTGTGCTATTCCAAGACTAAAAGATACTTCACAGTCATAAGCAAAATCTTCAAAGGTTCTTCGATGACATTCATTCACAAACCTTGATTATACTAGTGTTCTTGATTCTTTGCTTCAACTCCATTATGGTTTGTGAAGTCAATAGGGAAATGATTCTTGTTGTATAGTCAATATTTGTGCTTATGACAGAACTGTTCTCGACTATATAGACGTACACGGACAAGAGAGCTTTCCGGAGAGGTTTCGCAACCATCATGGGGAAAATATTAAATCTGGGACTTAATTGACTTTGATGTTACCATGTCAACTTCCAGGGGGAAGTAGTGTATACTACTTCACTTAGAATGGTTTGTAAAGTATTCTGTAAACGTGAGAAGAACAGTTGCAGATTTCTCGCATGAACCCCCAAACGAATATTCACCAAGCCATAATGACAAGAAGCAGTGGTCGTTAGTGTGGTTTGACTTCTACAAAATTCCGTTGTGCACTTTGAATGTACAAGTAGAAGATTTGTTCAAAGCCTACATCAATTTTTCAGAATCCTGCTTAAGAAAGGATGTTGGTTTTGGGGAAGCAGATTCAAAAACTTCGACAAAAAAGGAGTCTATGAAGAACGCTTTTCAAGAACATGCGCATGAGTTGGGGAGGTTAATCCAACTATCATGCATACTTACAATGGTTCATTGTACAAGATAAAGACACAGAAGATTCAAGCTGGAGTACAAGTTTCAAGACCAGGAGAACTCAGAAGACATCTTCAGCTTTGGAAGTGCTTTGGAGGACTTTATTTATGTTGTATTTGTACCTGATAGGAACATTGTAAGTAATTCCGTATGTCCACATATTAGGGGAAGATTGTTAGCCCTAAAATATGGTGACTAATTTAGAATTACATTTATCATTTATAGTCGTGTCGGGTTAGTTTTTAGCTCGATCACAGCCCAAGACTATAAATAACCCTACCCCCCCATACTTACCAAGGAGGGGAAGAAAGTTCACATTTGTCAAGTGTATGTGTGTGTGTCTTCTCTGTTTTCTGTAAACACACACAATAACATCTCATATCTTATTTTCTTTTTCTCTCTATTACAATGAATAAATTTCTCTTTTATTTTACCATACCTCCGGATCCGTTGTTATAAGGGTAAATCTAATGTTATCAAAAACACCTTTATTGCAAGCTTTGATAATGGAAATTTGCAAAGCTTCGGCAATAAGAAGGAAAAGAAGGGGCGAAAGTGGATCACCTTGATGAAGGCCCTGCTCCATTTTGAATTCTTTCGAAGACGATCCATTAATCATAACCGAGATGGACGCCGATGAGAGACAAGAGAAAATCCAATTCCTCCATTTATCTCTAAATCCCATCTGCGTCATAATGCTCATGAGGAAATCCTAATTAACGCTATCAAAAGCTTTTTCAAAATCCACCTTGAAAAGTAAAAGTTTCTGATTTTCTAAAGTCGCCATTCTAATGATTTCATTGGCAATGAGACAACCATTAAGAATTTGCCTACCTTCGATGAAAACCGATTGATTAGGCCGATGACTGAACCTATGACCTTGGCAAGTCGAGAGGCAAGCATCTTAGAGATGACTTTGTAAACACAACTAATGAGACTAATTGGGTGGTAATCTGAAAACCCGAGAATGTCTTTCTTTTTAGGAATAAGAACAATAAACGAGGGATTGCACCCATTAGAGAGGCGACCAGAGGATTCAAACATCTTGATACACTTCTAAAAATCATCTTTAATCACATTCCATAAAGTTTTAATAAAAGAAAATTTGAACCCGTTTGGGCCTGGGGCTTTAGACCCATCACAGTTCCATACCGCCTTTTTGACTTCATCAAAGGAGAAATTAGAGTCCAAGAAAGAAGCGTCCGAAAAGGATAACTTACGAAACATCCCACTTCTAAAGGAAGGCCTAGACAAACCGACTTCCTTAAAGCGAGAAGAAAAGTGCTCAAGGGCACCCTTTTTAATATCATTAGACAACTCCACCCAAACCCCGTTTACAAGGATACCTTTTATAGAGAAATTAGCGAACTTATTATTAAGCGTTGAATGGAAGAATCTAGTATTTTCATCCCCTTCAACCGCCCATCTCAACCGCGCCTTTTGTTTAAGATCGTCCCTACGAAGTTGCTCGAGCCAATTTAAGTCCATCATCCATTCCTCCCTCTTATGAATGTCAAATGAGTTAATGAGGCCATTTTTAGCTTTATTATCCCAGTCCATAAGGTTTTTTAAGAGTATCCCTAGCGGCATTTTGATCATCCATACGATTAGAGGTCTAAACCTTCATGGCAAGCCACAAGCTTTTGAGCTTATCCTTGAGACTGATATCAGGCCGAGTATTAGACGGGGAGCTAGCCCAAGTTGAAGACACCAACTCATCAAACCCAATCTCACTTAACCATTTATTAAAGATCTTAAAAGGTTTAGGCCTAAAATTCGTTCCGTTCACCTTTAGCAGAATGAGGCAGTGGTCCGAGTGGGATCTACTCGACACATTAACACTAGAATCCTTCAAAATATAAAAAAACTAGCTGAAACCATAAATCTATCAAGCTTGCTCGCTTTTTTGCTGTCTTTGTCAAAACGAGTAAACCGTCTTCCACAAAGGGGAAAATCAAAGAGACCATTTCGAGAAATAAAGTCATTTAAAGCACATGCCTCACCAACGTCTAATAGGCAACCATTTCTCTCATAAGGAGACCTAACCACGTTAAAATCGCCAAATACAACCCAAATAATATTGGACGAATTCATGAGGGACTCAATAGAACGCCATACCGCCTCCTTCGAGGTACTAGATTGAGGAGCATAGACATTTAGTAACCCAATTTTACTTGACATGCCAGCCCAAGTTTCGAATATTCCAAGAAAATTACGCTCCTTAATGCATTGCTCCATAACGAATATACGGGAGTCCCACAAGGTTAGAATACCACCTAAGGCTCCCACTGAACAGTAAAAAGCAAACTCCATGAAGTTTGGAGGCCAAAGAAAGCGAGCCAGAAAATGGTCAATCATCTCTAGCTTGGTTTCTTGGACCCCAAAAAACATAGGAGAATAATCATCTATCAAATTTTTAATCCACCCTTTTTTGTTATCACCACCAAGGCCATTAGAGTTCAAGGAGATACCAATCATTTAAACAAATTAAAACACCAAACGAACCACAAACCAAAGATCAAGAGGATCTTTGGCCATCTAAATTGGAAGACACGATTCTAAAATCAAACCCCAGTTGTTCGCCTATACACTTAGTAGCAGCCTCCTCGTCAACAAGAAATCACCATTATTTTAAGATAATAGACCCATAGGGGGAGAAATCCACCCACCACTAACTTTTTCTTCTTATGTTTCACCTTGATCTTCTTGTCTCCATTAAGTTTCTCTCCAATACCATCACCATCAAACAACTTTTGGAAGCTGCTAAAGAGCTCGTCCAATTCCTTATCTTCTGAATTACCATTACCAATATTATTTTGATGACCAAGAGAAACATTATGACCAGGATGTGAGTTATCAGGTAATAGGTTATCATGTAATGGGTTATCTTCTATTTTATCTACCAATACCACCTCAACAGGCCCAGAGGAATCCATAGAAAGAGTGGGCTTGCGAGTATCCTCAACTTGAGTATCCAGGCCTAAAATTGAGTCCATTGGTGGGGAAGGAGGAAGCCCACTAGTAGCAGGAGAAAAATTAGAATTAGACTTAAAATGGGATTTATTATTTGCCTTTTTGATCCGTTAGTAGAAAAAGAAAAAGGGTCATTGGTATCTTCACATTGATTATAATTGCCTCCTTGGGAAACCTCATGCCTCGAGATGCTAACATTTTTACATGGAGAGTAAGCAACATGAGACCTTTCATAATCCTTATCCCACTCAGGATACTCGCCGGAGAAAGCATCCCTATCATCCTCCATATCCATCATAGGGCCAACAAATTCCTCTTCGAAGGAGAGACCGTCATCCGACGAAGAACACGAAGATAACATACTAGAGAGATCAAACCTTTCCTCGAACACTATAATGGGATATATTTTGTCGTTTAATGAGACAAAAAGGGATTGCCTGACTTTGCTCATGTTGCTAATAAGTGTTACCCGTAATTATTTATGTTGTATATGTATTTGGGCTCAAGCCCACATTTAGAATACTCCATTGTATTATTTATATTATATCGTGATTAATGAGTAGATACACACTTTACTGCAACCCTAATTACCTTCATGGTATCAGCCTTCGATCCTTAACCCAACTCCACCATTCGAACGCTCCCAAAAATTTTCATTGCCCGGTTTTTAGTTATTGTATTGGTGATTTGTGCTAAGGTCACAATCCACACGTTTACTGGTTTTCTTCATGCTTAAGTCATGACTGTTTTACTTTATTTGTTCCATACTTATTTTCAAACTCCCCTACACACACTCATAAACCCTAACTTTCATAACCATGACTAGATCCGATGCCAACGTTACTGTTTCACTCTCGAAAAAATTATCACTTGTCACACATCATCATCTTCTCACAAGGGTTCCCGTTAAACTAGATCTTGAAAACTGGAACTATGGCTCGTGGAAAATTTTCTTTGACTAACTTTGTTTTAGCTATGAAGTCTCTAAGTATATTCATGGCTCCACCAGTGAATCCTCCTGAAGCACTTCCACTCCTTTCACACTGGAAGAACTTAAATTCGACAAGATTGTTCTCTCATGGATCTTTTCCACACTTTCAGACCCGCTTCAAGCAAGATTGGTAGTGGAACGTCCCAAAACCACTAAGGAGGCGTGGGATCTCATCTCTGACATTGTCAAGGACAACAAACGGTTACGTACTAATGCCTTGAAAGCGGAGTTGAGATCTATTAAACTTGGTGATTTAAGCATGTTGGGTTCAGTTCCTGAGCCCTTCAGTATTTCAGTAGATTTAAACATAAAATCTCCTAAGTATTACTCAAGCTGAAGTCTTTCAGTTTGAGTCGCTGAAGTTTCTTTAGCGTCAGCTCTTCAGGTCCTTAGAAGATTGGAAAGTATCTTCCCATTAGTTTATGCAGCGGTACAGAAACTGAAGAAAGTCTTTGGAAAGAGCTTCAGTTCAACTTGGTTGACAATTCCAAGCTGAGCGTAGTCTATCTCCTTAACAGAAGTTGAAACGTGTTGTTTCACTTCTAGAAGGTTTACAAGGCGGGAAAAATATTGCTTTATTTCAAAATGAATAAAGCAATCTCCTTGGGAAAAGGTGCTTTTAAAGTTGGTATATAAGTTACTTATAACTTTCTAAAAGGCTTTGTTACCTTGGTACTTTATTTCACGTCTGCATTATTTGGAATCTCAATCCACCTATGGGATGCATTGACACGCCGTTAATTGGTTAAACTTGTAAATCCTAATCCCTTTGCCTATAAAGGGAAAGGGATTCCCAGAGTAAATTTTATCTCTTCCAATTAATGTGATACACATTGAAAAGTTCATTTATCTCTCAAACAAACTGAATGGAACTACTGAAGCTGAAGCTTTAGTTTAGTCATAAGTAGTTTGTTTTCTTACTCTCTTAACTTTGGTTAGAGTTTCACCCCAATTGTCATTCAACCACCTTGCTATTCCGCAACAAGGTGTGTCATAGATTCTTTATTTGATTATAATAAGAACCTATATGTTGAAAAGTACTTCTGTGTGTTTTAAACTTTTTCTTTATATTTTTATATATATCTGTTTAAAACTTACTTCGTTGCCATGGAATCTGATTAGTTTAATTTGATAAACCTTATATCAGATTCCAAGGAACCAACAAGTGGTATCAGAGCCTTCTAGTTTATCAAATCCCTTTAAAAGGATATATAAAAAGGCTTAAAGATTTTTAAAATCAAGATCCATCTTAAATGGCAGCAGTAGAAGTACCAGAGACTCTTGAACACAGGGGTGGCCAGCTAAATGTCGCTCCTGTACTAGAGGTGGAAAATTTCACCAATTAGAAAAAGAGGTTTATATGCCATATCATTGGTATTGAACCCTAATTTGAAAACATCATTTCAAAAGGTCCTTATATCCATATGGCAACTGGTTAAAGGAATCCAGAGACACAATGGGCACCTGAGGAGAGAAAAACTGCTAACTTAGATCAACGACTCAAAAGTCTCATTATGTCTGTGCTTCCAGATGACCAAATGAACTCTGTCATAAACTGCTTAACTGCAAAATCTACTTGGGATGACCTGATACTATATCATGATGGGGACCTCGATGTAAGGAATTAGGGGTCATGGACCAAGAAGTTTGTTCTTATAAGATCACCTTCAAATTCAAAAAGGTAATTCTCTAACACAACTTTCACCAAATATAAAGCTTTGATGAATGAATTAGTAAATGATGGCATTAAACTTTCAAAGCTTGAGATAAATACTAGTTTTCTAAATGGGTTACCAAAGAAGTGGCTAGCTTTCTGCCAAAGTCTCAAAAACACAAATCATGTGACAAAATCTGAGCTTGCTTTTTATTGAGTTAAACTAAATATGAAGAAAACCTTATATTATAGTATTTATGATATTATACAAAGAATGAAGATTCTTGTCCCTGCAACTACCAATGTTCATACTGCCTTTTTCTTTATTCTATTGTCTAGGGACTTACAAGATAAGTCTGATGATGAAGAGGACACAAGAAGCAGTCAAGAGTACATGAATGACCTTGAAGAGAATACCATGCAAGAGCTATTTTAGCAAAATCAAAAGGTTCTTCAACCAAAAAGGGTACTCAAGGGTTTAACAGTGCAAAAAGGAACCTAACCAAAAACTGAAATGCACAAAATGTTGGCGCAAGGGAAGGTCATTTGTAAGAGACTGTTGGTAAAAAACATCAGTTCCTTCATATCAGTCACCTTTTTAACCAAAACTTCACCATTTATCTGAGCACAAACCTGAACCGAGGCATACCAAAGACTTTAAAGCCAAGTACAACAAAGTCAAAGCTAAACTAGCCCTCCTCAGTTCAAGTGCCTCAGCTCCTAATTCATCCTCAAGTAAAAGAAAAGGTATAATTGCTGAAACATATGATTGGGATGAAGATGAAATGTCATCTGATGACAATGAAGTAACTAAAGTTAAAGATCTTATGGCTCTTTGTAGGATCATTTAATTCATAACACGGGTGATGATTCTTGTGATTGGGCTAGTTTCTAGAGAGAGAAACACATAGAGAGATATTTTAGAGAGAGAGTGTATGTGTTTAAAGTGAAAATGAAATTGACTAGCTTGCCTCTTCCAAAGTTGGAAGAGCTTTATATTGTTTTTACAAAATACCGGGTATTTGAACCCGGCTTAATACAAGAATACGATTAACTATTAAAACTACGAATATATAACAATAAAATATACGGGAGTGACGTAGTATTTTACTCATATTTAACTATCTCCCCTAAGGGAGGTCACCCTTGAAACACTAGACTTAAGCTCTTACAGCTTGCTGCTTTAGATTCTTCATGTTACATCTAGTTCTTTGTTGTTGTGATCTTTAGATACAATTGAGCTGTTCAACTTTTGACTTGCTTTTGATTTTGATCTTGAGCTTTCTTTGGAGATAATCTGCCAAACTTAATCTCTCATTTCATTTAGTAATTTATTGCCATCTTGTGCACTTGTTGTGAAGAGTATATGATAACAGAGTTTGCGGAGGATGCTTTGACAACCTTTATGAGATCTTACATAATTCATAACAAGTGTTAGGTCATGTTGTTGCTTTAGGTTATGAACTTGACTCTGCTGGTACAGGGTATTTCCATCTTCATCTTTAAATGTTTCTGTAATAAAACAGGTAGCAATAAAGAGAAAATTAATTTGAAAAATCAATTGATGTGAGAATTATGAAAGTTTTTGTAACACATCGAGAGTTTTAATTGTTTGTCAATATGGTTCAATAACAGTCAATTCTGTTTAATGGAACAAGTTGATTCATGTAGAATGCTACATCGTTTCTTTCTAGATGACACAAGTTTGATTCTTGTTGAATCGCACAAGTCCTACCTAGAGCTGTTTGATTTTTGGCTCTAGCAGGGATTTCCATCTTTATTGTGATACCTTCGTATCAATCGGATGTTTGGAAATATCTAAGGATAATGAGTAGGACTCTTTAGTAACCTTGTTTCCATAGTGTGTGTGAGTCAAAGTTAATGGATATGTGTCCTATTGAGATTAAACTGTTGATCATCTTGCTCTAGACTCGAATTGCGCTTTGATTTTAGTGATCGAAGGCTGGAGCTGACTGACACCTTTTAATACCAAACTTACTCGGATGTGAGTGAGACAATATAATGCATGTTTAGTCTCGTTGACTATGAGAAAGTTTCTTTTCAGGAGAAACTCGAATGCTGGGAGGGTTGTGCTTCTGCTATCACTTGAGTCCATGATGTCGTCATTCAATGTTTGCAATCAATTTGTGAATTCTGACAGCTTTATGTATTGACTCGGTTTATGCACCTAAGAGTATAGAGGGCTTCTTTCTTTAGCACCCTTTATCCGTTTCAATTCTTTTTCATTTCCTCAACCCTTCAGTGCTTACCGAGACTCATGACTAGCACCTTGTTGGGTATATTCCTAGTAACTAGCTCTATCTCATCGGTAATATCCTTGTTATCATATTTACTCCTTTTTTTAACTACCTAATGCACTTCTTGTAATAACTTGTAGATTGTTCCCCCCATGGGTAGACCTTCAGTTCTAGCAGGATTCATAGGAACGAGTACCTAACCTTACCATCCTCATAACTTCGATAAAAGTAAATACATGGTCAGTCTTTTGGTACAGTTCACCTTGCATAAAACACTGTTGAAAAACTCAATCAGGTACTTATGATATAACTATCAAAGTGTTTAGTACCCGATTGTTTTTGCATTTAAGAACGAGCTTCCCCGCAAATAATGCATCGGTATTTGAAAATGTTTAGCACATGGGGGTGGAGATTACACCTTGAGAACTTATATGTATGACCATATTTTAGTTAAAGTTGTGTTGAAATATTAATGCTCCCCCTCAATCGTTGAGGGAATGTGTTAGTGTCAGATATGATAATTTTGAAAGATTTTTTCGTTAAACTCAAAAACCTGGTTTTTTAAGTTTAATGAAAAACTCATGAAAGATTCATACACTAACACAATAACATCTAAATTTCCATTACAACTTATTATGTACAGATGTAGGTTGCATTACCGCATGATCATTTGATCTTAATCATTCACTCTTTTGATTAGTTAGTAGCCAATATCTTGAGCTCTTTCCACTAATGATGCATTCGAGATTTGGATCTTTAACTTTCTCCTAAATATCTCAAGGACCTGTAGGTTTTGTTAGTGGAGGTGGTGGTGGTGGAAGTGTTGATGTTGTATCAGTTGTCTCTGTTACTTTGAGGGAACATCATGCTGATGCTAGCAGAGGCTATGATGATTTGGTTCCTTAGCTTCTTTTGTCTCTAAAAGACCGGTTACCAATTTCAATCGGCACCCAGACATTAAATTTGAACAACACTCTCCCCCTCAATCGATGACCCTTTTCTATTGAAAGAGCTGTAGTCATTGATTGAGTGTCAAATTATCCGGATTGATTTTCAAACAACTTTTACCATCGTGGTTAACATTAATAATTGTGAAGAATCATTATGAAAAATTATTTGGTTATCAACAGGAATGTCTTCTCTTCCGAATTAAGAAAAATGCACTGAAAGTACATTAATCCCAAATTGCATGGATATAAGTAATTCCATGCACGAGTAAAATTAATTACCCCGTTTTTAGGTACAGTTGTCTTTCCGCCGACATCTTTCCTTCAAATGAGAACCGGGTTGCAATTTGAAAGTAATTGCAAACTTTTTGTAATTCAAAATGACTTAAATATTTCCAAGTCTATTTTTTATGTACTTATGTACAAAGGATGATAGGACATTCATTTACTCATCCTATTTCTTCATGAAGGGTTTGAGGGTTCAGGGGTTTAAACTCTTCATCCCAAGTCGTGGGAGTAGTAGATTTCGAAAACGCTATTGGTCTTGTAAAGCTTTTGTGAGGGTATCTACTAGCTGATTGTTTGTTTCCTCGAAGTAGAGTTCAACTCACCCCATTTTCCATTGCTCTCTGAATGAAATGGTGTCGTTAGTCGATATTGTGCTTATATCGTGAGTGCTGGACATTGTTTTGTTGATCTTAGAGCAATTGCACTTTTGATCTATCACAGTACAGAGGAATCTTATTGGAAACAGGAAAGCCGTTAGTCTTTTAGCTAGATCTCATCCTAAGGATTATTTGAGCACAGCATCCAGGAATGCATTGTATTACGCCTCTGTTGTTGAAAATTGGTCGTGCTTCTTTGCTTCTTGATGACAGTCTAACCAATTCTATCTCCAAGAAACTAAGCACTTCCAACGTACTTCTTCTCGAATCCTGACATCCCGTAATGATCCGCATCTGCATAAGCTTGTTCGTGAATACACATTGTCTCTCGGATACAAAAGGGAACCATGTTAATGGTTCCTTTTTAGTTGCTTCAAGGTGCTTTTTGGTGGGCTTAGGCCTGATACTCTAACAAATTCACAAAGCAGAAATACAAGGGTCTGGTCTACTGGCTGTAAGGTACATTAAAGAGCCAACCGTTCCTCTAAATCGAGTTTTGAACAGCCTGAGTCCAGATACCAAAGGATGATCTGTACCACCTGCATTTGAAAACAATCGAATTTGGAGGGTTTAGAATTTCGGATCCCCAATTTATGTTGGGGTCTTGTCGGTTAGCTGACATAGTAGTACATGTCACAGGAAGCCTAGTAAAAGGGCACATTTCTCCTAATGCAAATTTATTTCCTGTGGGTCTCCATTGATAACCACAATTAAGTTTTCCTGAGGTGAATTTCTTTCGTGGGTTCTTACATTGTTAACCAAACATTAGCAAAGAGTTATGCCCGTTGCTTTCCAAAACTGCTTGGTCTTGTTCAAACTGTTATCAGATAGTTTGCCTTTTGGTTGCCAAATCTGCTTGGTCTTGTTCAAAATGTTATTAGATAGTTTACCTTTTGGTTTCCAAATCTGCTTCTCTTTATTCAAGACAATTTTAATAGTGGGGGTAGCATTACAGGCTCTAAAAATATTAATAACACACATTTCATGATTTGAAGAATTCAAACATTTGTTACAAGTTTTGCACACAGATTCAGAATTCAAATTAATTACAACATTCTTAGAGCTAATGCTAGAATCAACTCGATTTACTTTTGTCCAAACAGACTTATTTTTTCTAGGATGGTCTTCTACTTTTTGTATTCACAATCTTAATGGCTGGATCTATGTGCTTTGTATTGCTTCTAGCTTTTGATCCGCTTGACGAGGGGAAACTGCTTTACTCTGTAGTAGGGATACACTGGACATTAGACGGGTGAGTTTCTGGCGCACTCCATGTTTCTGTGTGTTATTAGTAGATGTACTGCATGTATTAGTAAAAGTAACTTGCTTTTTCCTAGTTAAAGGGATAGAAGGAGCCTTGCTATCTCTTTCGGTGAATTCTTTTGGGCAAGTGCCAATAACATATTCTACCAATTCATGAGAAAGTTATAGTTGTATTGACAAGCATTGTTAAGTACATTATCCAGTGGTTTCATTACGCTTGCTTCTCTACATCTCCTTATCTGTTTCTACACTCCCTTAGATGGTTGTATATTAGGTTTAAAGAAGCATTCCTATTGTTCTTAAGGCGAGGAGGGATTGGTTCTACATCTATGGCATACATACCAGGAGCAAGAACTTTTGTTTTGACAGAACTTCTAGCTGCAACTTTCAAATTGCCTTCTATTTGAGCCTTTAGATCCTCAATTTGTGTTAACAAGGAAGATGTCTTTTCATTAGTGGAAGACAAGCGTGATCTGATTAGACTCAAACAATTTATGTGTTAATGTGCTTTCATTTCTTTCTTTCTAGTTTACTCTAACGCTTCATTTTCTTCAATAAGAGCAGAGTGACATGTTAGCATTATAAGGCTCATCAGTTTTGTCATTTACATTCGAGACTAGAAACTTTCTAGTTCTAATCACGTTGTCTTTTTCTTGAATCTGATTTTTAGTTTGATAATCTTGAAAAAAATGAGTTAAATTTCAGGAAGTCCTGAGATGTTTGTGATTTGTTATTGCCAAAGTTTTCTTGTAGGTGTTGATACTTCAATTGCAAATTTAGGTATTCCTTTCAAGTTTTGAAAACCTATGTTTTTTCTCATTTTGAATTTAGACATTGTTTAAAGATATAGACAACGTGATTTTTACACATCATTCAACAGTTGATTGGACAAACAATTAGCAAATCAGATTCTCATTTGCTATGAGAAGTTTTTCATTTCAATTTTAGCACATTGCTTGTCCACAGTATCCTGGTCACTTCGTCATTCATTTGATCTAATATTTCTACCATTTTACTTTAACTTCTTTAAAGTGGGCCGTTTGAAATCCTGCAAAGTGTTCTTTCAAGAGTTTTGAAACATGGATAACTGCAGTGAGGTAAATGTTTTTGTTTGATTCAAACATCTTTCCTTCTGTAAACTGTTGGAGGTGATTCTCTTTTGCGAAGTTTTGTTCAAATTCGTAAAAAAGTTGTGTGATAGTACATAAAGATTAATCTTCATTGACTTTTAGTTGGAAGAACTCTGGGGACAAGCTTGACAGGAGTATTGGGTACGGATACACCTGTCATTGTGAAAGTGGTTTTGGACTGTCTGGGTCTCTTGCGCCTTTTTCCTAACAATATTATCTTTGGACCCAAAATTCTGTTCTGGGGTCAGATTTCTTTGTGAGAGCAAAGGTTGAAGACGGTTTTCTCCTTCGAGTAATATGGGGGGGTGTGGGGGCAGGGGGGGGGGCAAAATCCTAACTTTATTTTCCACACATAGAGGGCTTTTCATTTCTCAAGCATTCTTTTCCTTGCTTATTATAGATATCTCCGAGTATTCCTCTGGTCATGTACAACAGGTCGTGCATGATTGGACTTGAATAAGACATGACCATTATAGAGGGGCTGGTTTGAACTTGCTTTTGCAGGGTGATGAATAGGGATTTTTGTTGCCTATCGCGACCTTGTTCTTTTCATTAAATTGATTTTGGTGACGCATATCATGTGAAACTGTTTTGATCAGAATGTTCTTGTTTGTATAAATTCTATCTTTAACCTTTTTTTTTAGCCTTTGTAATGTCAAAAACACTCTTCAAGGTATTTGTCTTCTTTTGTTTTAAATCCTTTTTCAAAATGATCGCTTCTTCCTTCATTATCTTATGATGGGTTTAAGGGTAGGAACGATGTATGCAATTGTGAGTATTGAAGTTCGATTTTAAAGAAGTTTCTTTTTCGACTTTCTGTGTCAAGATAATTATTCTCTTTGTTCATCAATCTTTCGTTCTCTAACAGTTAATTCAAACTTAGCCGTTGTTCAGACACCTCCGACCAGTTTATTTATATCTCGCAAGTTCAGTAGACAATGTGTCATTAAACTATTTAACAATGCTTATTTGCTGACATATTTGGGACACCCAGGTTCATGCATATCATCTATAATCGACATCAATGCATCATTTTGAACAGAAGATACATTACTTTGTACAACATGTTCTTCGTTGTCTTCCACATACTGATCATACGGAATAATATTACTATCACTCGTATATAGTCAGCTATCAGAGGTCAACAAGTAGTTGTATTGTACATCACTTTGCATCTAGTTGTACTTCATGATTCTCATCCATATGATCTACAAAGGTATCATGATCTTGTACCTCAAACGGAGTATTCGAGTCATATGATGGCCCGGCTTCATCGTAGATTGGATCTTCAGATGAAAGATTTGCCATGAACATGGTCTGTGTGGTGGGAGCCTCATCAACATCAGAGTCGAATGCATCGCATTGATCAGCTTCAAAGACATGGTCCACATTGAGTGCCAAATCATCCACATCGTCATCAAAATTGGTGACCTGTTCTCCTGCAAGAAACAACAACTGCTCTTCATCCAGTACAAAACACCATTTTCTATGGGCATTCATCAGCAGAGTATCTTGTCTTTGAAGTAGTCTGAATCCCATGAGGACGCTTTAGTTGTGGGGGACATTCTGTTGTATCTGTGCACGTATTCCTTTGACAGTTGTAGACATTAATGGTTTAGCTTGACCAGGATTCATGTTTCCAACTCTGTTCTGAAACATGCCAACATTTCCCAGCTACAACCATTTCCTCTATGCTTATTCCTCTGCAATGGGTCTTCCTTGATTATTCACATTGTATCTATCACGAACATCCTGAACAACAACTCTGTCATCTTGAACTGTAGCTTTGTTCCTTGCATTAGAAGACGTTCTGAGTTGATTGTTTATTTGAGGAAGATGTGCTTTGAATGATTGATTGAGGAGGGCAAGTGTGTTGGTTAGGCTTTCAATCAAGTTATCCGTTAAAAGGTTGTTCTGTGTCATTTAACAGTTATCAATAAGTGATGGTTGATTTGAGAATTGTGGGAGCTCAGATGATTGTGTTGGATATTGCTAAACTGAGGCATTAGACACTAGTGCCAAAGGGAATCATTAGTTGGTTGAATGAACCTTTCCATCATCATTCTGTTCTCATTAGCATGCACCTCATGTTGCTTCAAGTAAGCATACAACTGATCAAAGTTAGACTCTTTCAAACCTCTGTTGAGTTTTACTTTAGTTATGAATCTGCTCCATTCAGGTAACATGTTGTTCACAAATTTAGAGTTTATGCATGCATTAGGGACTTTGTTATCTGATGTTTATAATGTCGGTAATGAGCTTCATAAACCTTTACATAGTAAACATGAATGTCTCTACTTTGATTTTTGACAATAAGCGTTCAAATTCATCGTATAATTGTGATTCCTTGTCATCCTTTGTTAACTTAGAACCTTCCAGAATCATCTTCACATTTGGTACCTATGTCTTTGGATTTTGTTTAATGGTTGCATGTACGTGTGTAGATGTCTTTGGTATACTTGAAGTAAATATTCGTTTAGCACGAAATTGTCAGCTTTATACCTATCCTTTTCTTTAGCAGAAGAAAGGTCTGTAATGACTCTAGCACGTTCTGGACTAGTTGAAGTGCACCATAAGTTTCTTCAGCATCTTCAGCAGGAGTTTGTTTTATGGAAACGTTCCCATTTGAAATGTGACCTTCAGTAAATCGATTTCAGTATGTTCTCTCATTATCTATTCCAGACAATACAGACGAATACGTTGTTGCCAAGATTCAAATGTCTGTTCTGTCAAGCATTGGTGGGCGTTGTTTCGGAACCGGCATTACCAAATATCTTCTTTTTTGGACATTATTAGACGATCTTGATGTATTGGTTATAATGCAATTGACGTTCACGGGATTTTACAAGTAGAAGATTTAACGATAGAATTTACCGCGGGATTTTACAAAATCAATAGAAAAAAACCTGTAAATGAATAATGGTTGTGGTATTTGGTTTGTTGATTTGTTTGAAATTTGGCGCAGTGGATTATGGAAAAAAATAAATTTTACTATTAACATAATTTTAAATTTGGTTGTAAAATAAGCTAAAAGGCTTAAAGAAAAAAAATTACAAATTACTTAATTTTTCACTGCCAAAAAGTGTCGCTTTAAAAGGTGTTCGACCGAAATTTTTTGACCCATTCCAAAATTGATTTCGGATGTTAAAAATAAGTTAAAAAGGCTATAGAAAAAAGATTACAAATTACTTAATTTTTCCGCCAAAAAGTGTCGCTAAAAGGGGTGTCGTCTGGATACTTTTTTTACCCTATTACCAATTTTTTTTTAATCTAACTGCCCCTATATTTTAATCAAACCACTGCCACCTTGAACAACTCGCCGCCAATATAATACTCAAACCGCTGTCTAGGTTTTTGAGCAACCCGCCGTAGAGTTTTCAAACCGCCATAGCTTCTGTTCGTATTTTTCTAATAAAATATTCAAACCGCCTTCAAAAACTGTATAACTCGTGACCAATAACTAAGCAACTCGCCTCGTGAGCAACTCACTGCCTATAATCTTAGCAACTCACCGTGTGTTTTAGCAACTCGCCATACCTTTTACCAACTCGCCGTCTATTATTTTTAAGCCAACTCGCCACTAAACTCAGTCAACTCGTCTTGACCCAGTCAACTCGCCTTTGACTTAGTCAAAAACTGGTCGCTTACTTTTCTTAAAACGTGGATCTTGTCCCCCCCTACCTTGTCAAATTCACCAGCTAGTAAACAATATAATAACCAACTCTCCTCGATGAAAACACTAGCTCGATTTAAGCAACATCACTCCTTGAGCCTTTTAACCACGAAACAAAGAAAAAAACTATAACATGTAAACAATGATGGTGTATGAGGTTTACCTTCCAATATCATGTGTTTCTTCTGGATCAAAAGATACGAAGCAATCTCCACGTAGAACCAAAATAATTCGAACCTTATAAGCTTTTGTTTTCGATCTTGAGGTGCTTCTTCTCTTCTTCTATTGTCCAGGACTTACAAGATAGTTCTGATGATGAAGAGGACACAAGAAGCAGTCAAGAGTACATGAATGACCTTGAAGAAGAATACCAAGCAAGAGCTCTTTTAGCCAAATCTAAAAGGTTCTTCAAAAAGGGTACTCAAAGGTTTAGCAGTGCAAAAGAAACTAACCAAACTGAATGCCACAAATGTGGCAAGAAGGATCATTTTGTAAGAGACTGTTGGTCAAAAACATCAGTTCCTTCATATCAGTCACCTTTTCAACCAAAACTTCACCATTTATCTGAGCATAAACCTGAACCGAGGCATACCAAAGACTTTAAAGCCAAGTACAACAAAGTCAAAGCTAAACTAGCCCTCCTCAGTTCAAGTGCCTTAGCTCCTAATTCATCCTCAAGTAAAAGAAAAGGTATAATTGCTGAAACATATGATTGGGATGAAGATGAAGTGTCATCTGATGACAATGAAGTAACTAAAGTTAAAGATCTTATGGCTCTTGCTGATGAAGAAAGAGTTTCTATTGGCAAAAGAAAGTGCCAGAAATGGTGAATGGATTAAGATCTCTATGAAAAAGGTACACACTCTTCTTGAAATGAAAGATAATGATGATATAAAATCCTTTCTAGATTATCTGTGTATTGATTTAAACTATGTTGAAGAACAAAGAAACAATCTCATGTCAAAACATAGAAATCTTGTTCAAGAACTAAATACATGCAAAGAACAGCTTTTGGTATTAAAGCAAGCAAAGCTTGATCTTCTTACCATGCATCATGTAAACACTGAGATTCTCAAAGAGAATCAAAACTTAAGAAATGAACTAAAAGAGCTAACTTCTATTATAGAAGCATGGCTAAACAGTTCTAATAAAGTTAATCAGTATATTAGTGAACAAATTCCTACTCAAAAGAAGAAAATCTTAGGAATTGACCAACACACTGAAGATACCTCCAGCTCTGGGCCAAAAGACCCAGTGTTTGTAAAATCTTTAGCAGATAACTCAGAGGTGTCTATTACTGTAGTAATAAACCTAAGTTGTCTGAAGCTAAAGATTCTACTCTGTCAAATCATGATACTGGTAAGATACCCTCAAATGAGTCACAAAGAAACATAACTAACCATTCAGTTGTTGTCTCTGACTCTTCAGCAATTGATTATGATTTAGCGGATGAATCTTCAGTATGTAGCACCTCTCTTTCTCTACTAGAGAAGCTGACTGGTGCTGAACCTGTTTTTGGACCAAAGACTATGAAATCAATTTTGAAGTCAAAATCCACATTCAAAGCTGAAACTTTAAAAGGTATCATAATAAATGAACATTCCTCAGCTCCTTCTAAAGGCAACAAAAGTTCTTCAGCTTCTAAAACTAATTCAGCTCCTACTGGTAAGTTAAAGAATATGAAAATAGAAGATGATCCTCCTTTGGCTATTGTAACAAAAGAACTTAATGAACTAAAATTACAAATTAGCAAGAATAAGTCATCTTACTTCAGAAATAAGAATTCTTAACAGGTTTCTCCTAATGCACTTCAAAACAAATACAAAACTCAATTCAAAATGAATTATAAACTGTGTGGACAAAAAATCATCTCTTTGAGAATTGTTATGAAGTCATGTTTTGTAAAAAGTGCTAGAGAACCAATTACAGAACATGTGATCATGCTGAATTTATGTCTTCCATGAATATAAATCAGTATCATACTGGTTAAGGTGAATCTTCTTTATGATCTAGACCTTCAAGGCCAGCAATACCTTTTCCTTCATGCATACATTGTGGATATAATGATCATAAATCTGATGATTGTGTATACTATCCCATATGTGAAGTATGTGGAAGCTATGATCATGATACTCATGGTCATAACATGATTATTTCTCTAAGAAGAGGAATCAAACCTAGAAACCCTCAACAAGTGACAAAGACCTATGAAACATGTGGTAGCAATGTTCATACCACATCAGATCATAATGACATTAAGTGGTTCAGGAAAAGAGAAGGTCTTCAAGCTAAAGAAAGTTGAGTCTTTCAAAGCAAGTAAGACTGAATCATCAAGTGCTCTAAGATCAAAGACTCCCACTAAAAGGTGGGTTTCTAAACAAAACTAACCATCCTGATCCTATTTTGTGTAGTGTAACATCAAGGGATCTTTATCACGTTTAAACAATTGTCATTTAAAACATATATCAAGGATTACCTACATAAATATGGGATGTATCAGGACCTGAAGGAATGTATGGAAATAACTCCATATACACCACTGAAGGTTATGGTTATGGTATAGTTTTTTTAAAGGGAGGGAAAGTAGATGTTCCACAGCATGAACACTAAAACACTTTTAAAAACTGAGAATTCTTTATAAAACCTTATGAAAAAAATCAACTGTTATTAAAGCAAAAGTCTCACCTGACCAATATGGTCAAAATGATCAAATGGATCACGGATGTGTCGTTGTGTGGTGTATATTTTTATGATTCAAGTTTTAAATTTATATTTTGCCGACTTAACCAAAAACAACACTTTAACGGACAGTGTACTCGGTCGGTGGTAGAATCGTAGTAAGTAGGGTGTCGAACACTTGAAGCGAGGTTAAATCTCTCAATTTATTTATATTTTCGTTATCTAATCTAAGTTAATTCTAACCTAAGTGAAACCTATGCTAATCCTATGTTAGTTCTAATCCTAATTCTAACAGGTAAAAGGGGGTTTCAGCCTGAGAGACTGGCATGAGTTTGGTGGTGACTACAATCAATTTAAGACACTTTAACCCACGCAAGCAAATTAACAGAAGATAAAAGAACGGTCAAGCCTTATAGTAGAAAACTGTATTAGCCATCATTAATCTGATTAGAAGTTAGTTTGTTTATTCCGTGCAATGATTACTTATCTCGAAGTGGCATATCATTCTTAGACTTAGGCGGGACTTTATCCTAAGACCTAGACACATTAATTCTGTTACAATTAAAGCATCCGCATAAAGCATCCATATTTGCTGATTATAATCTATCTTAGGGATTAAAGCAATGGTGATCTTGTTAAACCCTAGCTCATAAAGACTTTACCCACTTACTGCTTAATGGTAATTTATACTCTAGTAGTCCACTTGTCCAACTATCCAATGGAATCAAAACATTATTTGTTGAATTATTTAGATTCACCTACTAGTCAACATGTTCAATAAACCAAAGGCAGTTTCCGTTAACAATTAAGCCAGAAGCGTATCCTTAGCACAGTTTTAGAAGGACAATATTTGTGATTATACAATTCTAGATGTATAAATTACTATATGAAGAGCTATCGTGTCATCTAGATTACTTATCACTAGATCCAGTTGAATGATAGGTCGCATACAAAAGCACATAAACAAGTATATTGATAAACATAAACAAGCATACATAGATAAATTAAGAAATCGAGATATAAACAAAACCAAACATTCAGATCTTCATAATAATGGCTAATACCTAAAGGTATTAGCCTTCAAACATCATAATTAATGCAAGAGTAATGGCTTAGCTAAGGTAAACTAACCGAGTTAACGAATGATACCAAAAACTAAACGATTACAAAAGTATAAGAAATTACACGTTGTATTCTATGGATTGGAATGCGTTGCAAGACCTCTTCTGCTCTTTTTCTCTTTTGAAAATCGATTTATGTGGTTTAGGTATCAAGAATATGATTTAGATGATTTAGCACACTTAAAACTCGTTTTTGAGTTTTGTATTTATAGGATCTAGAGTCGGTGTCGATACGGCGTATCCAAGGTATTGGATACGCCATAGTGGGGTTTCTTAGAGTAGGGACCACGTTTGATATCTTCCAGAATATTCACATACTATATCTACAATACGACGTATTGGTCTTCTTTAGATACGACGTATTGAACAGGTTTCCTTTGTGGTCTTTGGTGAGTGCAAGAACGGATACGCCGTATCTTCCTTGATGGATACAGCGTATTGGTTGTCAGAATAGTAATCTACAAAATATCTTCGTTTAAGCTCCAGAATGCGCGCCTTTTAGTCAAGTTTCACCAAGTACTCAATAATTACTACAATTCTCAAATACAAACAATTAAGTAACAATTCTTTGCAATAATTATACAAAATGGGTTAATTACATGGGATAAATAATGCTATAAAATAGACGTTATTTGATGTCATCAACACATGACCTGTCATCAACACTGAAGTGGTTTCAAGAATTGCTCACAGAGCCTGGAGACGGCGTCGCAATTTCCTAGCGATGCCGTCAGATCGTACAAGAGACGCGTCAAAAAATTTATAACGGCGTCAGAGCGTAACCGCCTCAAAAGAAACGCTAGATGATTCGACGAAGCGACGGTGTCAGAAAACCTGCGACACCGTCGCGACCTATTTCCTATATATACAGACTCGTTTTTTGGGTTTTAGTGTGCAACTTTTAGGAGACGAACCCTAATTATTTTATGACAAGTGTAGCATCTTTTAGGGCATTTTTAGGGTATCAAAACCCTATTCTA
>BQNB010049907.1:2504-41799 GCA_026074375.1 Tanacetum coccineum
TGCAAAACAGACACCCTTGAGACTGATTAAGAATCAATGCAGAAGTCTTCTTAAGGACCTCCTTTCTCATTTAGGATACAATGTGGGAGGGATGATATCATCAACATCGTCTCATATAGGAAGCATTCCGGTTCTGAAGTACACACTTTATCCCTTTTCCGAAGTCACCGGAAAGACATGGTATGACTTGATATCATCATACTCATGTGTACATCTTATACTGAAGTACACACTTTGTCCCTTTTCTAAAGTTGAAAACGTAGCACCAAAATTAATTAAGACCCATAAATGTACTTTTCTCCCTCCCGGAAAGACATGGTAAGACTTGCTACACCAAAGTCAACTAAGTCCCGAGTAAAAGCAATTTATCCAGCTATGTAGTCGAAACTGTAACATCAAAACGGTAACATAAAAACATCAAAGTACCAGATGTACACATTTCACCCTCTAGGATGATGACTAACTGAGGAATCATCCTACTCATGTATACATCGTATATCAACTGGAACTGCTAACTTAGCTTCATAACTCGTGATTGTATAGGAAATACTCTATGAGAAGATGTCAAATCGTACTCTCTTTAACAACTCTCTCTTAATCAATCCAAACTAAATCCCCTTATCTATTTTGTCGGCTAAAACTGATGACTACTGGTTGAAGCATAATCCTTCACTTGTGACTTGATCTTGTATTATCCGTGTGACGAAGGAACGGTGCAGAGGCAAATCTCTGAGTACCATATACTCACCCAAAAGTATACAAAAAATACATCACCACTTGAAATCTCCCCAACTAGGTGAGACACTGAGTACTACAATGTAACTCCTTAAAGTGATAGCTACTTTGTGGGTATAGGTAGAAATAATCACAAAAGAAACTAGATATCCAAGTCGTCGTCACTAACACAAGTCATCTTCGTTGTGGAGAAAGAAAGAACTAAAGACGAAATACGTACACTTCCCGTGAAAGTCTACTTCAGTCCCAAATAAGTACCATCGTACTATAACCCCGCGGTCATTAAAGTTCAATAATAGCCGTCAAGAGTGAAGGTGAATTTTGATAAGGATCATTTTTAGTGTAATGTATTGTGTTTGTTGTGTTATTGTTCGTAATTTTTATTGATATGTTTAACGGATATCAGCTCAAAAAAATATACCATAAGAATGGCGCGTCCAAGTAATAAAACCCGGTCACGTTTTATGCTTTTACCCGAAATCATTTTGTTTTATACCCGGCTTAATCCGATAACACGATTCACGCTTGACAATCCAATTAACAAAACCATCCAATAGCAATAGCATACTCGGTCTATGTTTTTTGCATAAATTTGACTTGTACGAAACTTTACGCATAAACACGGCCCAATAGTATATAGCATTTAATCCAGCTCAAACATCAAACACAAACCCATAATTGGTGTAAAATTTGTTTGAATAAAGATCCACTCCATCACCAATTAGTTTCGGCCCTCAAATCGGGTCATTAGTAAGAATTGAAACCTATCGAGCAGTAAAAATCTCAAGTGCAGGGTAGCGCTTGATAAACCCTATGAGAAGTAACTATGTAGTAAAAAAAACTAGAAAAAGAAAAAGAAAGAGATTGATGTTAGAGTTGTGTTGAGTTTTGTGTTAGCCTCATTTATTGAGATCAAACAAGGAAGCTCGGTCCACCTAGCGATGGAGCTTCGGATCCCCTTTAATTAGTTTAATGTTGTCACAGATAATATCGGAGAATCGGGCTCGTGAGCTAATCTAATATTGATATATGTTTTTTGGGTTAAATCCCAAACAAAAACCCGAGCCCCGGGTCCTAGTTAAATCTCCCGCGCATCACATTAAATGTAGTAGTGGTATATATATATATATATATTTACGATATTTTCTAAATATCTAAATAATATAGATGAATTTATTTAAAACAAAATATCAAAAATTTCATAATATACAATGTCTTATTTAAAATCCCTCTATCTCCTCTCTCTCTTCTCTCTCTACACGAATCTCCCTCTCTCTCTCTCTCACACTCTCAGACCATCATCTCTTCGGCTCTACTCATCCACCGGCGAATCCTCCCAGCTCACCCACCTCACGCACACGCACGCTCACCACCCTCCATCCTCCACCATCACACTACACCATCACATCCTTCTACATCAACTCTCCCCTCCTCTCCCCGTGATCCCCTGACAAACCATCTCACCAGCACTCGAACCAACTTCATCTCCCACGCTCAAATCGCCTCCCCCTCCTCCCTTCCACCCCCATCCCCTCCTCACTCCCTCCCCCCGGCAAACCATCTCAGCTCGCTCTCCGCCTCCAATCGTCTCCTCCTCACACCATCATCCGCCCCGATCCACACCACGCCTGCCACAACTCGTCACTCTCTTCTCTCCCATACCACCGATCACAACACCCCCACGTCTCGCCTCCATCATGCCAACTCCTCCGACCCAGCTCTCTCTCTCAGATCTGATCTCCTCCTACACAACCTCGCTCACCCCCTCCATCGCTCGTCCTCTCCTGCTTCTCATCCCCCAGACCGATCTCCCCCACCGGTCCTTCTCATCACCTCTCGTCAGTCTCTCCCCTTTATCACACGACAATCGCATCCGCATGCCTATCCCTCAACTCGCGCCTTCGATCGCAGTCCATCTTCGCTTCAAACATCTCGCGTTCTCGACACCACTCACCTGACTCCCTCTCGTCCCCCTCCGTCAAACCCCTCACTCATTCAACCTCCTACGCCCCCATCGCTCTCAAACTCCCCATCCCTGATCTCCAATCAGACAACCCCCTCCATTCACTCATTCTCCCCAACCCTCTCAGACTCTCCTCGATCCCAATAATCAACATCCACGCTCCTCTCCAGTCTCACCACATACTTCAATCCACCTCTCTCCACCTCATCCAATCTACCCTCACTCTCTCTCACACCTGCCAGCCCTCGCGTCACACACCACCCACAACTCAACCTGCTCACTCCCATCATCTACGCTCCTCCCTCGGCATCTCGCCCTTCGGCTCTCGAACTCCGTCCAAGACACAACCTCGACAGTCATCAACGCGTCGTGATCTCTTCAGTCACAATAAACGTCTCTCTCTCTCTCCTCCACTCCTCCTCCCCTCTCCGATTCACACTTCACCGTCTGGTCATCTCCATCTAATCTCTCTCTCCTCTCTCTCTCTCTTCTTAGTTTCGATTTTTGTGTTTTTAACGATATAAGTGTTTAAAACGGTCCCACAATTGGTATCAATCGCCCTCGGGTTGGATAACGAGAGGGTTTTTTTTGGTGTGGTAAGCATAGTGAATTCGACAGCTAGGTTGATTCATCACTCGGCATAAATATTTTTTTCGTGGCTCAGTTTGTTGTTGGAGAATCTCTCGGCTTCATTGGGTAATACTCGGGTGAAGAGAAGAGAAGAACCAAAAAGTGGTAAAACGTCACGATCGAACGAGTGAAATCTAGAACAACCGAACGAGCGGAAAAAAGTTGTAACGATCGAACGAGTGGAAAGACGTTTGGATCGAACGAGCGATCGAACGAGCGGATCGAACGAGAGGATCGAACGAGCAAATTTTTTTTTGGACCGAACGAAATTTTTTTTGAAATTTTGTGTGACGAAAAGGGTTTCAGTAAAACAGCCTTAACTTTTGATCCGTAAGTCCGTTTAGGCCCGTGACCTCTCAAATCGAAGAGAAAAACGTGACGGATCACGCTGTAACCACCCTTTAGCTGGTTAAGGATTTTTTCGACGCCCAAAAACATCGTTTTCTATGAGAAATTGACACTTTTCAGTTTTTTTGGAATTTTTCGCCGAGCTGATGTCCGAATCAAAACACTCACACGGTTTTCTATTGATTATGTACAATCCCGTTAATAATCATTTATCCGGTTTTAATCATAGACGAGTAAAAACCGTGCACGTGCATTGCTTTACACAACCGCACTTTAATCACATAATGTCCACTAAAGATCCAACAAAATCATTTACATAACATAATTCATAACTATACAAAATCATCATGTCTACTCCAGCTAACACATCTCCCAGATAGCCAAATGCATAACAATATAATGGCAGCTGGTTCAAAGAGCGTCCACCGATCTTGGACCAGGAAAGATATTCACAGTGGCATTCGCGTTTTTCTACGATACCTTGAACAGCTAAAACGAATGGTAATATCTGAAGGAAGGTGCTTCCTTTTGACGGTCCATATATGCTACAAACGAACTCATTGCACAGAGAGAAGCAGCAGAGAACATTCTACCAGTAGCTGCACATGAAGAAGTAGAGACAATACACAACATGACAGCAGAGAACAGACTCCACTTTCAAGCTGAAAAGGAAGCTATTTTCTTGATTCTGACTGGTATTGGGGATGAAATTTACTCAACTGTTGATGCATGTAACACAGCAAAGGAGATGTGGACAGCCATTGAAAGGCTACAACAAGGGGAATCGTTGAACGTACAAGATGTAAAGACCATCTATTCTGGGAATTTGGAAGTTTACTCTAGAGATGAGAATCCCAGAGTCTATACTACCCCGGTTTTATAAACTGATGAATGAGTTGACAAGGAACAACTTACAAGTTTCACCGATGCAAGTGAATGTTCAATTTCTTCAACAACTTCAACCAGAATGGTCAAGATTTGTGACGATTGTCAAGCAAGCAGAAAAAATAGACATCGTCTCATATCACAAACTGTTTGACATTCTGAAGCAGTTTCAACTAGAGGTTAATGATATCCGTGCTGAGAGAATAGCCAAAAGTGCAAATCCATTAGCACTTCTTGCGGCTGCTCAACCATATTCAGATAACTACTATCAGGCACCAAAACCTCAAACATCGAATGCACCATCAAACAAGCAATCTTCTTCCACACGAACAAGTGCGTCTACCAGACACAAAGCAAAGAAGATCGCCAACAGTTACTCCTCCATCTGAGTCCGTTTCTGAGGAAGACAGTGATCCAGAACAAGCTCAGAGGGATAAGGATATGCAAAAGAACTTGGCACTACCTTGCTAAGCATTTAAGAATCTGTACAAACCTACCAACAACAACCTTCGAACTTCTTCAAACTCCAAGAACAAGACTGAAGATACCACACCAAGGTATAACAACGACAATCAGTCAAGGCAGTTTGGGAATCAAAGGACGATAACAGTTGCTGGGGCTAGGGAGACAGTAGGCAGTCCGGTAGTGCAACAAAATGGGATACAGTGCTTTAACTGCAAGGGATTTGGACACATATTCCAGGGAATGCAGAAGCCAAAGCGGGTTAAAGACTAATACGCGTATCACAAGGAAAGATGAATGATAGTCAAACAATCAGAACAATGTGTTCCACTTCAAAGCTGAGCAAGGCTGATTGGCTAGAGAACACGATAAGAGATTTGATGAAACAAGAATTGTAATCACATTACATTACATTGCAAAGATACAGGAGGGTATCACCAGCGGAACAAGTTCTCCTGATATCGCCATGTGTAACATGTACAAAACCATGATGGATAATGATGTAGTATGCCAATGTGAGACGACATCCCTGAAACAACCTGAATCCATAACGACACATATGTTTTGGAGAAGGATGATAGCGATGTCATTCCTGATTCATCAAATATATGTACTAATGATAATCAGGTTGATCAAAATGCGGCTGAATGTGTTGATGAGCGTGCTGCGCTTGCTAATTTAACTCTAGACATGGAGGAAAACAAAACGGTATTAAAGCAATTAAAGAAAGCAAACGCATCATTGACTCAAGAACTGAAGGAGTGCAAAACTAACTTGGATGAGTCTAGTAGGGCTCTAGGGGAGGCTACTAGCAGGTCGGATCGTTTTTGCCTGAGATTGCACTTCAGACCAACAGACTGAGCTTGAAAAAGTACACGGCCCTTAATGAACCAGACTAGGTGATTATAAAATACTTCAAACAAAGTTAAATGACACTCTAGGACTATTAGCTATTAAAAACATTGACATAAAAGAGGGTTTAAAAACCAAAACCTATGAAATTTCAGTTGTCAATCAGAAACACGATGAGCTAGTCAAAAAGAGTCTGTTAAATAGGTCACAATTTGAAGGTCAACTCAAAGAGAAAACTAAGGTTATTTCGGATTTAAAGGTTAAGGAAGGAAAAGACATTGACACGATGATTGAGATGGAGAAACAGATAAAGTTTTTAAATGAAATTCTTTATAAACGCAATCAGTCAATTCAGACCATTCACATGTTAGCACCCAAATGCGCAACGTATCATGGTAGATCAACCTTTGCTAATCCAAAGTACTGCAAGCAAGCTCAATCTAATAAGCCCTGTTTGTATCAGATCCCATATGATACTTCTGATCCTGCAAACAGATTTGCCCCTGATGGGGAAGAGATAATGACTCTTACAGAGGAGAGTAGATCAAAATTGGATAAAGACACAGTGAAACCATATAATTACACATATCAAAACAGTCTTTATGAAACTTTCAAACCACCATCCAAAGCCCATAGATCATTGTAACGAGCGCTAAAGAAATTAGGAAGACAATGTGGAGAAAAACGTTTGTTAGGACAAAACCAAACATTGCTAAAAACGTTGGATTTCTACCCATGTCTAAATCCATTAGTAAAAGTAGACTACTTTATAACGAAATGACAAACAACTTCAATCATTTTAGAACAATTTGTCAACAAACTTGGTCTAATCATACTAGTAGTGCATTTCCTAACCCAACTGCCAAGAGTATGGAAGTTTTGATCAAAATCTTATTAATGCCTCTTTCAGACAATCAGACAAAATAATACTAACATTCCTTTTTTATTCATGAACTAAAAGAGAAATGAATGGACGATATTTGGATACTTAATTCCTTCGAAAAGGAACTGACGAACTGAATCAGAAACGCTGATTGTTCAAACCATATATGACTACTTCTCGAAGATCGGTGTCTAAAAGATGTTTACATGTTCGAATTTACATTCTCTGTCTGATTAAATGCTAATACTGAATTGCCATGCTTATATCCTTCAAAAAGTCAAAGAATGTGAATGTCTTTTGCAAAAGCTTTCCGAAACAAACTAACCTGTTAACAAAGAAGTTCATAATAATTTGTAAAAAATTTGCTAAACAGGAAAAACACTCAATTTCTTCTGAACTTTCTTTACATCATGTAAAGAACAGATGAAAAAAACAACCCTTTTGCAAAAGAAAATGCTCTAAATGTATTTCAAAAAGAACGTGAACAATATCATGAAATACAAGATTGAAAGCTCAATGCAAGACAAGAACATGGTGATAATGATTAAAGAAATCCATTCTGGTAACTAAAGGAAAGGTACCTGGTGGAAGCTCAGTTTGATAAACGCATCTGTTGGTTCGACAACCAAATGCTCAGCGGATTCCAAAACCATCAGTTTTAAGCAAACCGACCCTTTTTTACAAATTCTCCTGGAATGAGAAGTTTTTCAAACAAGAACAGTCGGTTAATAAAACATGGGTCGGATGGTTTATATGAAACCAGTCACTCACAGAGGGGCTTTTTGCCTCAGAATAGAAAACAAGCGTATTTCGAAACACAAATGTGCTTAAACCAGGAATGTATAGAATTGCTCCACTACAACACAACCTAAGAACACCCACAGTTGCCCTCATGCTTCTAATACTAATCAACTAATCCTCAACATGTCTAAATCTTCAGGAGTAATTCACACTACTAGTGTTAGCAGACCACAGCTTAAGAGCTATCAAGTGAAAGATAAGGTCGTGCCAAACATTAGTCAAGTGAAGTTTACAAAGAAGGAAGTAGAAGACAACCATAGGATTTCTAGTATTTCTAAGAAAACAAAGTCAGTAACTGCGTGTAAAACATTTAAACTCAAGAACTTCCGAATGTAAATGCTGTTTTGCAGATTTGGAAAAACGTGTGTTTAAATTCAGATCAATGCTTGGTTTCTAGATACTTGAAAGACTTGAAGCTAGAACTAAGCAGCCTAAGGTAGTTGCCTATTATTGCTAGTAAACCCAGAGAAAAGCGACCAATCTGTTGGCAACAAACAACCTATAATGAAAACATATCACCATATACCACTCTATTCAGAAATCCAAGAGTTACTATAAGGAGTTGTATGAGAATACAAATCAGGAATGGAAGTGGTGGATAGCTAAGCGATGTCCATCAAGTTATACATGGACCCAAAAGCCACTTAAGACCAAAAAGACATGGATCCCAACAGAGTTAGGAAAGCTAAAGAATCAACTAGGTATTTAAGTTCCTACTATAGACATTGTCTCTAGATAACTAATGTCTTGAAGATATCAAATTCCTCTTAGGATCCAATTTGTCCAATGTTAACCATCGTCCACAATTCTCTTGCAGATAGTACAACTCATCCTATTCATTGTTGACTTCCTGGAAGCACAAAGCACATGACACATCTCGAACTTTTGGTGTAATTTGTGGAGAAATTTCTGGTACTGTTTTCATTTTGGAAATGATCATTTTGCCTCCAATTACTGGTTATGGAGATCTGATTCAAGGAAATGTGACGATCAAACGGGTTTTATTACGTCGAAGGCCTCAATCAACAATCTTTTCTCGGTTGGTCAATTCTGTGATGCTGATTTGGAGGGTATGCTTACAGGAAATCTACATGTTATGATATAGATCACTCAGGGAAACGATTTACTAATTGGTAGTCCTTGGATCTTGATCTTCTACACATATATCACTCTCTTCAAGAAACAACTTCATCAACTCCGATCTGTTTCATGGCTAAAGCTTCACCAACTCAAGCATGGTTATGGCATCGAAGACTTTCTCATCTTAACTTCGATTACATCACCTTACTATCAAAGAAAGATATCATGACAGGCTTACCTAAGTTGAAATATGTCAAGGATCAACTTTGTTCGTCTTGTCAAATGAGTAAAGCAAAAAGAAGCTCATTTAAGTCAAAAGCTGTTCCAAGTTCCAAAGGAAGGCTGAATTTGCTTCACATGGACTTGTGTGGTCCAATGCGGGTTGCAAGCATAAATGGGAAGAAATATTTTTTGGTGATTTTTGATAACTATTCAAGATACACTTGGACACTTTTTCTACGATCCAAGGATGAAACACCATAAGTTCTCAAAGACTTTCTCAAGATGATTCAACACAATCTTCAAGCTCAAGTTATTAGTGTCCGTACTGACAGAGGCACAGAGTTCTTAAACAAGACAATCCATGCTTATTTCAAAGAAGAAGGCATTAAACATCAGACTTCCATTCATCGAACACTTGAACAGAACGACGTTGTCAAAAGACAGAACCGCACTCTTGTTGAGGCTGCTCGAATAATGCTCTCAGCTTCTAAGCTTCCATTATCATTTTGGGCTGAAGCAGTTGCAACCGCATGCTATACTCAGAACAGGTCAATCATCATATTGACTCATGGAAAGATGGCGTATTACATCATTAATGACAGGAAACCTTCAATAAAACATCTTCACATCTTTGGTTGCATTTGTTATATAACTAGAGATGGGGAAAATTTAGATAAGATGAAAGAAAAAGGAGATCCATGTGTCATGGTGGGATATTCTACTCAATTAAAGGGATATCGTGTTTACAACAAGAGAACACGCTTAATAGTTAAGTCCATTCATATCAAGTTTGATGAAATCAAAGAAATGATGTCTGATCACAATAGTTCAGACCTCGCACCACAACAACAAGAGATGTCTGTTGAAAATGTCTCTTCAGGCCTCGTTCCTCAAGGACAAAAGGCGTCAGATTATGACAACTCTGACCCCGTACCCCCAAGACAAAATGTTGTTCCTACAGCAGAGAAGACAGATTCGTCACAACAAGGGTTAGAATTTCTCTTCAGTCCTTTACTTGAAGAATATTACAATCCAACACATGGTCATACTGAGGACAACAACAATGATCAAGCACCGAATGCATCATTTCAAGAAGCTGAATTTATCAATCCTTTTTGTACACGGGTACAAGAAATTGGTGAGTCTTCCTCACGCAACATTGATAATACCGATGTGCATTCATTTCAACCACAAAGTCATGATTACCGATGGACCAGAGATCATCCATTAGAACAAGTTCGTGGAAATCCAACCATGCCAGTTCAAACAAGACGACAGCTTGCCACAGATCCTGAAATGTGTATGTTCGTGCTCATAGTGAGTATTGTTGAACCGAAGAACATTAAGGAGGCAATGGCTGATTCTGCATGGATCGAAGCAATGCAGGATGAACTTCATCAGTTCGACAGACTAAAAGTCTGGGAACTAGTCGACAAACCATTTGGCAAGATGATTATAAAGCTAAAGTGGTTATGGAAGAACAAGAAGGATGAAGATCAGACTGTAATTCGCAACAAAGCACGACTTGTTGCTAAAGGTTATGCTCAGGAAGAGGGTATTGATTTTGAAGAATCATTTGCTCCAGTTGCTCGCTTGGAAGCAGTTCGGATTTTCGTTGCCCACGCAGCACACAAGTCTTTTCCAATCTATCAGATGGACGTGAAAACGGCATTTCTTAATGGTCCACTGAAGGAGGAGGTTTATGTTGCTCAGCCAGAAGGGTTCGTTGATCCAGATCATCCAGAAAAAGTCTACCTTCTAAGGAAAGCTTTGTATGGATTAAAGCAAGCTCCAAGAGCCTGGTACGATGAACTATCAAACTTCCTGATGTCCAAAGGCTTTACTAAAGGTACAATTGACCCAACTTTATTCAAGATAAAATACGGGGAGGATATTCTACTTGTGCAGATTTACGTTGATGACATAATTTTTGGGTCTACAAACCCTAAATATTCAAAAAGATTTGAAAAGTTAATGCACAGTAGATTTGAAATGTCCTTAATGGGGGAGATGAAATTCTTTTTAGGACTTCAGATCCACCAGTCCCCAAAAGGTATTTTTATCAATCAGGCCAAGTACGCTTTAGAAATTCTGAAAAAGCATAATATGGACAATTGTCACTCCATTGGTACACCATTGGCTACAAAACCCAAACTAGATGTAGATTTGAGTGGAGAACCCGTAGACCAATCTGATTATCGTAGTAAAATCGGGTCACTCATGTACTTGACATCTAGTAGACCAGACTTAGTGCAAGCAGTATGCTATTGTGCACGTTATCAAGCACGACCAACTCAAAAGCACCTCAAGGAGGTTAAAAGAATCTTTAAATACCTAAAGGGTACCATTAACATGGGACTCTGGTATCCAAAGGATTCTGGCTTTGAACTAACAGCATTTTCAGACGCTGATCATGCCGGATGCCTTGATACTCGGAAAAGCACTTCTGGAGGGATACAGTTCCTTGGTGATAAGCTAGTAAGTTGGATGTCAAAGAAACAAAACTGCACTGCAATGTCTTCAGCAGAGGCAGAGTACGTGGCGTTATCTGCAAGTTGTGCTCAAGTAATGTGGATGAGGACACAACTTCAAGATTATGGCTTCAACTACAACAAAATACCATTGTACTACGACTCTCAGTCAGCCATAGCAATCTCATGCAACCCAGTACAACATTCGCAGACAAAGTACATCCATAAATTTGTATCGATTACATAAGTAAGAAGGTTGAAATATGGTATAATGAATTTATTGTATCAGAATGGAATACCAATTAGTTGACATGTTTACAAAAGCCTTCCTGAGGATTCGGTTTAAGTATCTTGTTAGAAGGATGATATGAGATGATTTGACTCCAGCTGAACTGGGGTATCTGACAAATGAACTGCTGATATCAACATCAAAACAATACATCACCATGATAATTATTTTTGTGATAAGAAAAATACAAAAATAAAAATTTAAAATGAAATACAAAATCAGAAAAACAGAAAACTTCCAAAAAGATTCTTCTCGACATGTCTCTTGGACTCGATAACATTTACGTGCTTAGAAATGTCGATTAACATTGACACGGGTGTGTAAATGAAGTTCGAGTGAGAGTTTGCAAATAGTTTCAAAACATGTCATTTCTAATTTTCTAAGATGGCTTATGTGCAAATGTCAGTACATAACCCGGACTTCAAATAAAGGAAGGTTTATAACTTATCCTCACAACGAGAAAATTAACGTTTCTCGGTCTTGAGCTGTTCATTACAAGACATTCAATGTTTTTATCTCAAGAAAAAGGAAAGTGTACGTTTCAGTACGCTTACCCTTACCGTTAGAAGAGAAGTCCTCTAACATTTGGTTTTTCAAAAACTTGAACACGATTTTTCAAGAATTTCTCGATGACAAATCATAATCTTTCAAAATTGTGTGTTCAACACTCCAACCCTCATAATGTTTTCAAAAGACAACAATTTTTCAATTAGTCCCGATTTTGAGGGGGGGTTTTCGAAAACAAGTTTTTATGTTCTTGGTACATCATTAACGAACAATTCTTATTGTATTCAAAACATTATCAAAAATGTTCCTAACCATTCATGCTAATATATTTTCTCCTACGGTTTTTTCATGAACATATTTTAATCACAAAGGTATTTCAAAAACGAAGATGATTTATTATTAAAATAATGGGGAGAAAATGTAATTATAATATGATCGATTCAACTCAATGTGCTAAGGAACAGTTTGATGGTTCTATTTTTATACCCAAACAAAATCTTAATTTCGGACCGTATCTGAAGTCATTATGGTGGTTAGGTTAGGTATCAATCCTAGGATCCAACAAGAACCGGACGGATCTTACCAAGGATAATACAAAGTTAGAAATAGCAGTCCTTAGGTATGATTGGTATGATTGAATGGTAATGGGAATAATACCAGACTAAGATTGATTACACTGGAAACAATCATAAACATGGTGTTAGTATGCGTCTTGGTAAGCATTGAAGGCGTTGAAGAATTAAAAAGGAAATGTATGGATAAAGGGTCTAAGAAGAATTACCTCTATATAACTTAAGGCCGACAAACCGGAGTCTTACATAATCTATCAGAATCACAAGTTGATTGCTGGTATTGAAAATGACATCAAGAAACCCAGTGATGCAATGAACAAACCCTTCCCATCCATTCGGGTTTCTCTTAACACGAAAACTTTGTCTCATTTGTCATGGAGATACACACTTTATCTTCTGGACATCTATTCCGAGATGGTGATATTGAATAGGTGAGCAATATGCTCCAGCCTCCGGAGTACCAAACCAAATGCACTAATCGGAGTCTAGAGCCAAGAGTTAATCAAACTCTCGTTAGGCCACATATAGTTTCAAGCACTTGTTGAAACATCCTCTGGTTCACAAGTCTGTTATCAAGAGTCTACGCAATATCATTGTGATATTTGCCAGAACATCCGAGTGATACTAATGTATTCACAATGAAGATGGAAATCCTGCTTGAGCCAGCATCAAACAAGCTCTTGGTAGGTGACTTGCGAGATTCTATATGAATCAAACTTGTGACAACTGGATATCGATTTGGTCCAGTAAATGAATTGACGGTTGATGAATTTTGATAAAAACATGACACTCTCGATGTGTTACAAAAACTCTTTAACGAGTGACACGTCAATTGATTTTCAAATCAATTTTCTCGTTTATCACTAACATAAACCTGCAGGTCAAACGGTGGTAACAGCAACCTCAATCCCATTCAAATGCTTAATCTTTGAAGACAAACTATCTAGAAAGCTTAAGATTTAAAAGACAAAGACTTCCGCTAACTCTGATTTGCAGCTTTCAAGATAATGCAAAAGTATAAGCATGTTGGTCAAAGACACAAGATCGCAAGATGGCAAAAACGATAAAGATAATGACAAAGGCTCAAAGTCAAGATCGCAAAGCATGAAGGAACAAGCTTACAACGAAGACAAAGACCAAGAACACTCGAGCTTGAACGACAAAAACAGTCTCACTGATCTTATGAAGGAGTGTCATCAATGAACTCACTTCGGGGGGAGATTGTTAGCCTTAATTTTATTGAGTCAATAAAGGAAGCTCATTCCCGTGTTCAAGACCTCACTTCGGGGGAGATTGTTAGCCTCAATTTATTGAGTCGAACAAGGAAGCTCGGTCACTCTACGATGGAGCTTAGATCTTTAATTAGTTAATATTGTAAGAAAATAATATCAGGATTCGGGCTCGATAGTTAATCTAATATTGTATATGTTTTGGGTTTAATCCCAAACAAAACCCGAGGCCGGGTCCTAGTTAAATATCTCACGCGTCGTAGGGATATATATATAGATATTTTCCTAAGAAAATATCTAAGAAATCACAAATATCTAAATTTTCAATACCACTAGGTATGAAAATTTTGATAAAGACTTGTGATAGCATTCTTATTTGATGTTGACTTTTAAAGGTTAATGAATAACGATTCCTTACGATCTGAGTAGCACAACGTATTCCATCCACCCAGATTCTACCAGAATCTGAAGAAATTCTATTGGCTGTCATCAAGAGGTGTAGTCTTGAAAATAAGTAGACGTGTGAAAGGAGGTAATTATAATTATGGTGTACAACATAATTATAAATGCATCACACACGTGAACTTGTAACCTTGATTAACCTAAATTCATACCCAGTACCTATCTCTAAACAATACCACTATAACTTTCAATTAAATCTCGGGACGAGATTTCTTTAAGGGGTGGAGACTATAACAACTCAAGAATTTTCATCAACCTATTTTACTATTATCACAATTATACGGGGAATTTTTTTTGCTTTATTACATTACTTATATATCCCAGTATGTCATAACTAAAGTAGACGAGCTCACGCAACCTATCCATGGAAATCCTGTCTTCATATATGTCAAGAAAACATCATAACATGTCAAGTCAACATCATCATATCCCTTTTACAAAGTACATTATTCCTATAATGTACCATTCGCAACGTTATATCTAAACGGGCTTTAAACCGTTATCATATGCCTCTAAAACCCTAATTTCATGAAGAGTTAACATATAAAGTGAATGTACAAGATACTAAAGCACATGTACAAGCAATATAACATCTCATTTGAAATATAAACTCCCTCCAAGTCAAAGTACAAGTCCTTAAAAGCTCAATGCATAAGTCATTAAGCATGATCTCCAAAATAGCCGTTTTACCTTCGTTTCATTCTAATTTCTTCACCACCACTTGTGAGCAAGCTACTACACTCATTTTATAATATGTAAACCCTAATTATCCCATTCATAAGCTTTCATTCATGCTTTTGTACTCAAAACCTTAAACCCTAAAACCAAGCTAGTTTCTAAACCATGAACCGTTTCTTGGCTTTTATCCATTTTAAACCTAAACCAACACTCAAATAAGTTGAAATAACTTATTTTAAAATCATATCAATCCTATTCAATCATTACTTCATCATTTTACTTCACTTGTACGTAAAACATATTCTAGAAACCCTAATTGCACCCTAAATGATCATTTGACCCGTTTACTCATTTTAAACCATTCTAATCCCAAATAACCAACCAAGAGTCATTGTAAACCCATAAAATGAGTTTACAAACCTTAATCCATCATTAACCATCCTTGCTTCAACAATGTACGAGAATTACAAAGCTAGAAAACCCTAAAAGCCTTATATGAACCCTAATTCCAAACTACGGCTTATTCTTTCAATTTTGACCCATTTTAACTAAAACCAACGATCAAACTTCATTGATAATACTTTATTTAAGCCCTAGGATTTGTATTCCATCATTCCTAATCAATAGTATGCAAAATATAAACCAAGAAAGTCAAGAAAACCCTAAACCATACCATTTGCAAAATGTAATTGCAAACGGCTGTAACATGCGATAAGTCGACTCAAACAAAAATTCTTAACATGTATCAAAGAACGTTAGGAAACATATTAGGGTTGTTTATATAGGCATTGGGGAAAAGTTTGAACTTCAAATTTAAAAGATTTTTAACATCTCCTGCCATTATGTAATTCACAGCCATTACTTTAGAAAATAGTGTAAGAAATATTCAAGTGAATTAAGTCATTTTAAAAATAGGAAACACATTACTGTAAGTTTTGACTTTTCCATCGTGTGTGTATGTGTGTATTATAAGTTACAACTTTTCCATCGTGTCTGTTTTAAGGTATTCAAATACATTCCATAAATAAATTAGAAAAAGTTCTCGTCTATAACGTTGATATGAAATACATTCCTTCAATATGAATATGAATATTCAATTAGGTCATAATACTTTTATACTTTCCTTACATTCACTTCTTCATCAATGTGATTAATTATTCATTCACAGCCATAATACTTTCTTACTTGTTCATTATCAATTGTGTATTGCCGAGTATATTGATAAGAGATGATGTTGATGTTTGTGGATATTTGTCTTGCAGGTTGAAATTCAAATTTTTCAAATTCAAATTTCAAAAGTTACATGATATAATTCATAACAAATTTTACAACATTAAACTTTATAACCCAAATTTTTACTACAAACTTTAGTAACTAATTTATACAAAAAAATTACAAAATAAACTTTATAACAAATTTACACTACAAACTTTGTAACAAATTTATACAATAGTCATTATAACAAATTTTCGGCAAAAAATGCGACGGCGACGGAAATTTTATTTTCCAGCGAGAAAGCGGTGAAGGTGGTTGTAACAAAAAAATTTACATAAATTATATCACATTTTTTTACATAAAAAATACATAAAAACAACTTTTATATCTAAAAGAAATACATACGAAATTCCAAATATTTTGAAAATTTTATCATAGCTTTATATAATATTGGAGAGTTACCAAAAAATAAAAAAAATATATTTTTGACGAATTTTGTTATTTTTTATAAAATAAAGTGAAACATGAATAAATACTTGAAATAAATATAGATCTAACCAAAACCGGCAAGTAAAGTAAGGGCAACATATTTTCTAGCGAGTCCACCGGCGGCAGTAATTATTCCGGCGAGTCCTTAAAAACAAATCAAAACAATATTACAAGTTCACAAATAAACTTATAAAGAATTTTCACACCAATAATACAAAAGCAAATTAAACATAAATAAATACACAACTTTTTCTGGCAAGTCCTGCGGAATAAAAACCAACATATTTGGCGAGATTTGCGAACACCTACAAAAACCTATAGATCTACTTAAAAATTATAGATCTGTATAAAACATTGAAAAATAAACCTTCAAGATATATAACAAAAAACCCTCAAAACTTGCCAAATCATATAGATCTATTAAAATATAAAACAATACCTCAAAAAAATTAGCTACGGTGGGCCGGCGGCGGCAGCCGGCGGTGGTGGGGCGACAGCCGACGGTGGTTGGAGAGAAACTGATTTTTGGTTTAGAGAGAGAGAAGAGTGTAGTGTTGTGTGTGTTTTTAGAGAGATGATGAATTGTGTGAACGAGATATGTGTGCCTTTTGTGCTTTTATAGATATTTTGTGTCAATCAATTAGTATACATTCCTTTTTTAAGTTTTGACTACGATTAAGTTTTGACTGCTATTAAGTTTTTCCTAAAATAGATTAAGTTTTTCACTTTTCAGTTTTCAAGAATTGAGGCTAAATGCTTTATAATGCAGTATAGATTAGTAAATAATGGGTTCATGATTAGAGCATCTATTATTTTGATTAAAACATCATGCAGTACATTATGGTATACACCTTAATCTGTTTTGTGAGATTAAAGCATCATAAATTGATTTAAGGCATATATTTGTTTCATGAAATAGCATATTATTTTTTTTATTTTTTCCAGTGTTCTAAAAGGCGAGCCTTTGCGGCGCCAAGGCGTCGCTAAGGCGTGAGGCGTGACCTCCACGTTACGAAATAGACCAAGGCGTCGACTTTAGGTGTGGTGTGAGATAAGGCGCGATAAGGCGTGAGGCGTAGGTAGCCTTTTAGATTCAACTTACACCCTCTTCTTCCTCCCCCCCCCCCTACCTCAGATAAAACAAATTTTTTTCCCAGAATGAAGATATTCATGTGAGGATAGTTTCTTAACTTTATTTATATGTACAAAGATTTATGTAAACTTAATATATATGAAATATGATATAAATATATAAATATTTTCATATTTTGGGCCGCCTTAAGCCACGCTTTAAAAACGCAAAAGTTACGCCACAGCCGCAAAAACGTAAGACTTAGTCATGCCGACGCGTCACGCCTCACGCTACTTATAAGCTTGATCTTATTATATGATTGAGATTGAGAATTTTACTTTTTTGTAAAACCTTCAACAAAACCGAAGAAGCTTGTAGCGGATAACTCGCGATTTGTATGTTGACCTAGACACACACCACATCCTGTTGTATCATGACAAAAAAACAAACACATTACTCATGGAGTTGTTTTATTAGCAACTTTCGTTATTAAGAACAGAAAAAGAGAAATGAATGATACTATGACCCCTCCCCTCACCACTTTATTGTAGAGATGAGGGGGTAGAAAACCTATATCTGAATGGGTGAATCTGTCTGCTACTACAAAGGAGAGAAAGAAACTTTCGACTATTAAATGCCCTAGACTAAAGACATCGTTTGACATCTCTGCTATATATAGAGTATATAACCGACCTATATATTCCCTAGTTGGGCTAAATTAGGCTAAACTTACACAATGACCCTCTAACTTAATTTTTATAACTAATTTGGATACTAAGATTTAATTCCACTTTATACATATTAGCCAATACGATTATCTCAACAAATTCACCTATGCTGAACTTTAGCAACAGGGATATCCTTTGACAAGGCACCTGTAGCTATACCACGCTACTTTCTTTTAGGCTAGAATTCCAGACTCTATTGCGAGTCTTTAGCCAAATAGCCTCCTTTGCAAGCCTCCGTAAGTGTTCATCATACCCCGCTTCAGTTGGAGACTAAGCCCATCATGTGCTGCATCATAGCTTCTCGCTTCCTCCACATACTTGTTATCATCAACCCGTAGCTTGTGATGATCTACCCATGGCACTTGATCTATCTTCCTATGGTGTAGTCAAAATCCACAAAAACCTGTACGTTTGTCTATAATCCAAAATCAAACTTATCCAACATACCCACATCTGCCGATGCTATGTCAAGTCTCGTGCAGACCATCTGATACTCCTGGCTTCCAACCGCATATATACATGACCACTTACCATTCTTTTCACATCAAGGACTTGATAGACTTACCCTCAACAAACAGTATAGAGTGTCCTTCCAACAAAGTCTGTACCAACTTCCTGTGTAACTGGACTGTGTCACCCAGAGAGTATTCCACTCTGACCCTGACGATCTCCATACCATGTACATTCCATTTGCTCTATCCAGCAAACCCTTGGTAGGCCAGATCTCAGTCCTTGGCATTCCGCAAGAACAACCATATCATTATATAAGAAATAAATATATGAAATTACCTGGTGGTATACACCCAGTCATAGACATCGCTGTACATCATGCATTCTTAACCATTGTGAGCACATACACATCTGACCGAGCATCCATATCATCTTTCAATCCAGCCTTCCACTTGGAAATCACCTCACAAGCAACTGTATTATTGAAAGTCAATGACTCATGTGCATAAATCTTCTCCGCTTCAGCAACTGCAAAAGCAGCCTCATTATTGTCTTCTCTATAGCTGAATAGTTCATGTGTTGAGTGTTGCTCCCTCATATCACGTGATATATATGATTAGTATATCAAATCTTGAGTTTGTACTTCCTGTGAACCAGCTACATGATCGACATTCCCATGAGGTTCCACCTCAAATGTATGATCCTCCTGCGGTTCCACCTCAAACTCAACTCCTTGCAACACCTGCACTGAACCCGTACCTACACCAGAACCAATGAAAGTTTTCTTGTATTCCCCACTTTCATTGAAACCCATATTCCTGTAAAGCACTACCTTTGAAGTAACGTCATCTAACCTCCAAAGCTTTATTACCCACTATACCTTTACGGTATCCCAGGAATATGCACTTGACCTTAACCGGTTCAAGCATCCCTTGCTTAATACTAGCAAGCCAACCAAAAAACCCTAACATATCTATAGGCGTCTTAAATCCAATCGCTGATGATGGTGACCTTGTTCACTAGATATGTAGACATGGTTGTATCCTCTGCCCAAAAAACCTTGGACAGACCAGACTAAATCAGAAAACAACGTACCTTAGCCAAGAGTGTCACGTTCGTCTCCTTAACCAACCCATTCTGTTGTATCACTACAACACCCAAATGTTTGACGACCCCACTCTTCGTACATTGTTATGTAGACCTCTGATTATAAGAATCAAGAACATTACCCGTCGTGATCTTCCACCCAGTCTGATATTCTCCTAACTGCTTCCTACCCTTCAATATCTCCCTGATCACTACTTGACCATCCAGGGTATATACGCAATTAGCCCTTCTTGTTCCAGATAGTACCACCAGCGAACCCCTTATAACGTTGATCTTGCCCGACTACATCTTCACGGTAAAACCCTCTTTTTTTAAGAGTGCCCAACGATATCAAGTTTCGTCTTAATTCCTAAACATACCTGACGTTGTCCAACACGAAACTTGACCCATCCCTCATGTGTACTTGAACCTTACCTGTCCCCCGTATACGGCATTCTCTTCCATCACCAAGCAGTTTATTACCACCGTCATACTCTTCAAAATCAACCAAGTAATCTCTCTTGTATGTTATATGGTATGAGCCCCCTGAATCCATGATCCAGTCCAATAGTTCTTCAACACTCATAGCCATTATAACATCAACACTGTCATACCTATCAGCTCCAAAACATGATCTTCATTCCTGACAAAACCTTAAGATTTCTTGTGATTATACATGGGACAATCCCTCTTTAAATGCTCCTCAGACTGAATATATAACACCTGCAGTCTTTGCTTCTTTCCTATGGACGTTGACCAAACACTATCGATATCATGCCTTTATATCCTTTCCGACCAGTCTCCCCCTCCATAAACCCTTCACCACCATCACCCTTTGCTTCTGTCATCTTCTAAAGTTCCCTAAAATTAAGTGTCACGAGCACGTCTTCTAGCTTCAAAGTATCCCGACCATATAGCAAAGTCTCCACGAAATTATCGTAAGATGATGGTAAAGATGTGAGTAATAATAATAATGCCTAATCCTCATCCAATATAGCAGTATCTATAGCCATTAAGTCACCTACCAACTCTCGTTTTTTGTAAAACTCATCAATATGTTCAGACTGACTCTTACCTGGATGCATTTGAAAAGTATATAACTTCTTCTTCAAGTACAAACGATTAGCTAAAGACTTTGTCATGTATAAAGTCTCTAACTTTTTCCAAATCCCCGCTACAGTCGTCTCCTTGGTGATCTCCCGTAGGACCCGATCACATAATTCAAAAAAAAAAAAACCCCACAAGAATCAATGCGCTGTAAGCTTTTTTCTGAATGACATTATCGTATGCCGCTATTGTGGCTGCAGGTAATATCCAATGTGCGGCTAATCCTCGATGTTCATCAAAGCCTTCTCCTTACTGTCAATAGAGCGAAGTATTCTTCCATGAAAATTTCTAAGTCAAACTTGGTCCCCGTCATCTTTGTCCAAACCCTTTGTTTATTCTGATAACCTTGTGATATAAACCTCACAACACCGAACTAAACAAAGTACCCGTGTGTAACACCCTTGTCAACTTTATATGCTAAACCCGTAACTAAGCAAACACGACTAAGAAATATTTAGACACTTCAAACACCTTGGTCAAATTAACCTTCAAAGCAAGTAACTTCTTGTTAAATCGTCTTTATCCTTTTTTATAAAAACTATAAGCCTTTGAAATCAAGAACTAAAAGAAACCTTTGAATAAAATAATCCTTTTTATCCCATTAGGACTTTTTCCTGCCAATGAATAACAAAAGGGAACCGTTTTACCCAAACAATACTTTGAACCTTTTTACTCGGTCTTCAAATCGAAAACCTAGGCAACCCGAAATACGTTAACCTGTTGATCGTTGTAAGAACGAAAATACAACAACCCTTAAGCTTCAAGACTTCCCTTTAGTCGAACCTTGTGCCTTACTTTCTTTTGTCGTTAACCATGAAACCCAACAGAATCGCTCTTCAAGAACTATCAAACATATAAGTTTTCTTTTGTGTTCACTGGAAACACAAGTTGATCCGAATTCGCTTCTTTTTCAACGAAAAAACCCATCAGAAAACCTTCATGTCGTGACACGGTGTGGTGCGTTAACAAAAGCTCCTGACACCTTTCGAAGCTCCATAATCCAAAACCTCAAAGACCCTTGTGTCGACTTACGTTTTTAATAATCCCTCCAAAACCCAAGCTTAACCTGTTGTTGTCGTTGATCCTGGTAGCCCAAACAGAAAACCAACCTTCTGCTCCTATATAGAAACGATCACCAATCGAACCTAGCCTTCCAAGAACGTCGAACCTGGCTTCGATACCACTTGTTGTAAAACCCTACAACCAACGCGAAGAAGCTAGTTGTGGATAACTCGATTTGATGATGACTCGAACACACACAACCTTGTTGTATCATGACAGAAAACAAAACACATAACACGAGATGCTCTCAACTATCGTTTATTAAGAACAAGGGAAAGAATAAACAGTACAATGAGCCATCCCCCCTCACCTCTTTATTGTAGAGATAGAAAACCAACTCTTGATGGAGTTGAAACTAACTGCTGCTACAAAGGAGAGAAAGAAAAATCACTATTGAATGACCTAGACTAAAGGACATCGTTTGAACATCCTCTGTATATATAGACGTATATAACGACCTATATATTCTCATAGTTTGGCTAAACTACTACACAATGACCTAGACTTAATAGTTATAAACTAATACTGGATACTAAAATATAACATATTTTTTCTCGAAAATGGTTAAAAAATTATAACTAAATGAATTTTGGGTTAATTGCCTAAAAATGTATTATACTTGTCACTTTTTGTCATTGTATGTAGACAACTATTTTTTTTGCCATTGTGTCGCTCAACTTTTGAATTCGTGCTATTGTGTGTATTCTGCGATTATTTATGCATGTAAAATGACAATTTTACCCTTCAAAATTTGAAAAAAGTAAGGGTAAAATCGTTCACAAATACACACAATAGCACAAATTTAAATGTTGAACGATCACAATAACAAAAAATAGTTGTCCTACATTATAATGACACATAATGACAAGTATTTACCAGTTTTAGGCATTAACCCAAATTCATTTAGTTATAATTTTTTTAACATTTTTCGAGAAAAATTTTGTTATATGTAGTATCCTTATATAGTTTATAAATAGTAAGTCTGGGGGGTCATTGTGTTGTTAGCCAAACTAGAGAATATATAGGTCGGTTATATACTCTATATATAGAGAGGATGTCATACGATGTCTTTAGTCTAGGCATTCAAGAGTCGATTTTTCTTTCTCTCCTTTGTAGCAGCAGACAGTTTCAAACTCATTAAGATGTATGGTTTTCTTCCCCCCCCTCATCTCTACATAAAGAAGTAGGGGGAGGGATCCCAATTTTTGGTATCGTTCATTCTTTCCCTTGTTCTTAATAAATGATAGTTGAGAGCATCTCGTGTGTATGTGTTTGTTTTCTGTCATGGTACAACAGGTTGTGTGTGTGTCGAGGTCATCATCAAATCGAGTTATCCGCTACTAGCTTCTTCGGTTTGTTGTAGGGTTTAAACACGTGCGTTCGGAGGCATGGTTGGGACGTTCTTGGAGGCTAGGTTCGATTGGTGATCGTTTCTTAGATAGGAGCAGAAGGTTGGTTTTCTGTTGGGCTACAGGCGATCAACGACAACAACAGGTTTTAGCTTGGGTTTTGGAGGGTTATTACAAAACGTAAGTCGACACAAGGTTTTCTTGAGGTTTTGGATTATGGAGCTTACGAAAGGTGTCAGGAGCTTTTGGTTACTCGCACCCACGGAGTCACGACATTGAAGGTTTTCTTGATGGGTTTCGTTTGAAAAGAAGGCGAATTCGGATCAACTTTGGTGTTTCCAGTGAACACAAAAGAAAAACTTATATGTTGATTGTTTCTTGAAAGAGCAAGATTTCTGTTTGGGTTTAAGGTTAACGACAAAGAAAGTTAAGCGCAAGGTTCGACTCTAAAAGGGAATTCTTGAACGCTTATAGGTTTGTTGTTTTTCGTATTACAAAGGATCAACAGGTTAACGTTTTTCGGGTTGCCTGGTTTTGATTTGAAGACCGAGGTAAAAAGGTCAAAGTATTATGTGGATAAAACGGTTTCCTTTTGTTATTCATTGGCAGGAAAAAGTCCTATGGGATAAAAGGATTATTTTATTCAAAGGTTACTTTTTAGTTCTTGATTTAAAAGGCTATGTGTTTTTTATAAAAAAGGATAAGACGATTTTTAATAAGGAAAGTTACTTGCTTTGAAGGTTAATTTGACAAAGTGTTTTGACGTGTCAAATTTTTCTTGTCGTGTTCTTAGTTACGGATTTAGGCATTATAAAAGTCGACAAGGGTGTTAACTACGGGTACTTTGGTTAGTTCGGTGTTGTGAGGTTCATATCCAAGGTTTTCAGAAGAAAACAAAGGGTTTGGACAAGATGACGGGGACAAGTTTAACATGAAAAATTTTCAATGGAAGAATGATTTCGCTCTTATACAGGTAAGGATGACAGGCTTTGTTGGAACATCGATGGATCTAGCCGCAAGCAATGAGTAGTTACCTGCAACCACAATAAGCGGCATCCGATAATGTCACTCAGGAAAAAAGCTCTACAGCGCATTGATCTTCAGTGTTTGGATGTGGGAATATGGGAGTATCACCAAGGAGACGATTGCAGCTGGGATTTAGGAAAAGTTAGAGATTTTATACATAAACAAAGTCTTTAGCTAATCGGTTTTGTACTTAAGAAAAAAGTTATAACTTTTCAAAATGCTATCCAGGTTAAGAGTCAATATGAAAATATTGATGAGTTTCGCAAGCTGGTAGGTTACTTAACTGTTAGATACTGCTATTAATCGGATAGGATAATAGGCATTATTATTATTACTCACATCTTTCCATCATCTTACGATCAATTCCGTTCAGACTTTGCTATATCTCGAGATACTTTGAAGCTAGAAGACGTGCTCGCGACACTTAATTTTAGGGAACTTCTAGAATGTGGACAGAAAGCAACGGGTGATGGTGGTGAAGGGTTGTATGTGAGGGGTAGATCTGGTCGGAAGAGTTATAAAGCTTGGATATAGCTAGTGGGTGTGTCAAAGTCATAGGAAGAAGCAACAGACTCAAGGGTTTATTATGTCAGTACTGAGGAGCATTTAATGAGGGATTGTCCCAGGTATAATCAAAGAAATCTCAAGATTTTGTCAGGTTTGGAGATCTGAATCTGGTTATGGAGCTGATGGGTGATTTGACAGTGTTATGTTATGGCTTATGGTGTTGAAGAACTATTAGACTGGATCATGGATTCAGGGGGCTCATACCATATAACATACATGAGAGATTACTTGGTTGATTTTGAAGAGTATGATGGTGGTAATATACTGTTTGGTGATGCCAGGGAAATGCGTAACAGAGGACTGGTAAGGTTCAAATACGATGAGGGATGGGTCAAGTTTCGTGTTGGACAACGTCAGGTATGTTCCAAAATTAAGGCAAAACTTGATATCACTTGGTACTCTTAAAAAATAGGGTTTTACCGTGAAGATGCAGTCAGGCAAGATCAAGGTTATAAAGTGTTCGCTGGTGGTACTATCAGGAACAAGAAGGGTTAATTGCGTATATACCCTAGACGGTCAGGATGTGAAATCTGTGACCAGGAAAAGACATTATAAGGGTAGGAAGCAGTTAGGAAGAATATCTGGGTGGAAGTTCAAGCGGGTAATGTTTTTTTATTTTTGTAAAAAATCAGAGGTTTCACAAACAAAAGTACGAAGAGTGGGAGTCACCAAACATTTTGGGTGTTCTAGTGACGACAGGACTGAATGGGTTGGTTAAGGAGATAAACGTGACACTCTTGGCTAAGGTTCGTTTGTTTTCTGATTCCAGTTAGTTTGTCAGATTCTTTGGGGCAATGGGATACTACCATGTATACATATCTTAGTGAACAAGGTCACATCATTAGCTGGATTTCGATTAGACGATATTAGATATGTATAGAGTTTTTTAAGGTGCTTGCTAGTATTAAGCAAGGGATGCTTAAACCGGTTTAGGTCAAGTGTATATTCCTGGGATACCGTAAAGATATAATGGGTAATAAAGCTTTGGAGGTTAGATGACGTTACTTCAAAGGTAGTGCTTTACAGGAATATGGGTTTCAATGAAAGTGGGGAATACAAGAAAACTTTCATCGGTTTTGGTGTAGGTACGGGTTCAGTGCAGGTGTTGCAAGGAGTTGAGTTTGAGGTGGAACCGCAGGAGGATCATACATTTAAGGTGGAACCTCATAGGAATGTCGATCATGTAGCTGGTTAAATGGAAGTACAAACTCAAGATTTGATATACTATCATTTATCCACGTGATTAGGGAGCAATACTAAACCATAAACTATTCAGCTATAGAGTTAGGCAGTACTGAAGCTTGCTTTTGCAGTTGCTGAAGCGGAGAAGATTTATGCACATGAGTCATTGACTTTCAATAATACAGTTTCTTGTGAGGTGATTTCCAAGTAGAAGGCTGGATTGAAAGATGATATGGATGCTCGGTCAAATGTGTATGTGCTTAGCAACGGTTGCAAGGAATGCAGTGACAACAGTGATGGCTATTACTGGGAGTATACACCAGGTATGTTCATATATTTATTTCTTTAATATAGATGATATAGGTATGTTCTTGCGGATTGCAGCTGAGTCTGGGTACAAGGGTTTGCTGGATAAAGCAAAGGGAAATGTACTTGGTATAGATATCATCAGGGATCAGCGTGGTAATACTCTGAGGGTGTCACGGTCCAGGTTTTACAACGGGAATTTAGTACAAACTTTATTAGAGGGACAATCCATACTGTCGTTAGAGGGTAGTCTATTAAGGGACTGTGATGTAGAAAAGAATGGTAAGTGGTCATGTATATATGCGGTTGGAAGCCAGGAGTATCAGGTGGTCTGCACGAGACTTGACATAGCATCGGCAGATGTGGGTATGTTGGATAAGTTTGATCGTGGATTACAGACAGACGTACAGGTTTTTGTGGATTTTGACTACACCATGGGAAGATCGATCACTGTCATGGGTAGATCAATCACAAGGTACGGGTTGATGATACAAGGATGTGCAGGAAGCTGAGAAACTATGATGAGCACATGATGCTTTGTCGCCAACTGAAGCGGAGTATATGACACTTACAGAGGCTGCAAAGGAGGCTATTTAGCTAAACGGACTCGCAATAGAGTCAGGATTCGAGCTAAAGATAGTAGCGGGTATTGCTACAGGTGCCTTGTCAAAGGCTATCCCTGGTCTGAGGTTCCAGCATAGGTTGAATTTGCTGAGTATCGGTATAGGCTAATATGGTACTAAGGTGGGGAAATTTTAATAATTTAGTATCCATATAGTTTATATATATTAAGTTCTAGAGGGTCATTGTATAAGTTTGCCTAAGTTTTGCAACAATCTAGGGAATTTGTAGGGTCGGTTATTATACTCTATTTATACAGCAGGATGTCAAACGATGGTTCTGTAGTCTAGGGCATTTAATAGCTCCGAAGTTTCTTCTCTACTTTGTAAGTAGCAGACAGGTTCAACTCCATTTAGAGTTGGTTTTCTTCCCCCCTCATCTCCACAATAAAGAGGTGAGGGGGAGGAGTCTTTGTATAGTATCATTCTTTTCATTGTTCTTAATAAACGATAGTTGAGAGCATCACGTGTGTATGTGTTTGTTTTCTGTCATGGTACAACAGGTTGTGTGCCTGTCGAGGTCATCATCAAATCGAGTTATCCGCTACTAGCTTCTTCGGTTTGTTGTAGGTTTTACAAAAAAGTAAATTCTCATTTCAATCATATATTAGATCAAGATCTATAATTAATGTGAGGCTTGACGTGCAGACGGCATGACCAAGGCCTCACGCTTAGGCGGCCAAGGAGTAGCCTTTGCGTTTTTAAAGCGTGGCTTAAGGCGACACAAAATATGAAAATATTTATATATTTATATCATATTTCATATATATTAAGTTTACATAAATCTATTTGTACATAGGATAGTTAAGAAAAAAATATCCTTCACATGTTAATATTCTTTCATTTGGGAAAAGAAATTTTTTTATCGGGAGTTGAATTTAAAAGGTACCTACGCTCACGCCTTATCGGCTGCTCTTATCTTACGACCACACCTAAAGTCGTACGCCCCCCTGGTCATTTCGTAATGTGGAGTCACGCCTCACGCCTTTAGCGACGCCTTGGCGCACAATGGCGCGCTTTTAGAACACTGATTAATATGCTATTTCATGAAACAAATATATGCCTTAAATCAATTTTATGATGCTTTAATCTCACCAAAAACGATTAAGGTGTATACCATAATTGTTATGCATGATGTTTTAAATCAAAAATATAGATTGCTCTAATCATGAACCCCATTATTTACTAATCTATACTGCTTTATAAAGCATTTAGCCTCAATTCTGACAAACTGAAAGTGATTAAACTTAATCTTATTTTAGGAAAACTTAATAGGCAGTAAACATTAATGTAGTCAAAAACTTAAAAAAAAGGAATGTTACTTATGATTGACACAAAATCTTTATAAAGAACAAAAGACACACATATCTCATTCACACAATTCACTATCTCTCTAAAAACACATACAACACTACACTCCTCTCTCTCTAAACAAAAAATCAGGTTCTCTCTAACCACCGCTTGCTGCCGCCGCCCGCCCACCGTAGCTAAATTTTTTTGATGTATTGTTTTATATTATAATAGACCTATATGATTTGGCAAGGTTTGAGGGTTTTTGTTATATGTTTCGAAGATTTATGTTTTCAATGTTTTTTTATAGATCTATAGGTTTTGTAAGTGTTGCAAATCTCGTTGGAATATGTTGGTTTTATTCCGCAGGACTCGCCGAAAAAGTTTGTATATTTATTTATGTTAATTTGCTTTTGTATTTTGGCGTGTAATGTCTTTTATAAGTTTATTTGTGAACTTGTAATATTGTTTTGATTTGTTTTTAAGGACTCGCCAAAAGAATTACTGCCACCAGTGGACTCGTCGGAAAATTTGTTGCCCTTACTTTACTTGCCGGTTTTAGTTAGATCTATATTTATTTCAAGTATTTATTCATGTTTCGTTTTTATTTTATAAAAAATAACATAATTCGTCAAAAATATATTTTTTTATATTTTGGTAACTCTCCAATATTATTTAAAGCTAGGATAAAATTTTCAGAATATTTGAAATTTCGTAGCTATTTCTTTTAGATATAAAAGCTGTTTTTATGTAAAAAATGTGATATAATTTATGTAAATTTTTTTGTTACAGCCACCTTCACCGCTTTCTCGCCGGAAAATGAAGCTTCCGTCGCCGCCGCGTTTTTTGCCAGAGAAATTTGTTATAAGGGAATATTGTATTAATTTTGTTATAAAGTTCTGTAGTGTTAAATTTGTTATAAAGTTTATTTCTGTAATTTTTGTATATATTTGTTTCTAAGTTTTAGTAAGTGTAAATTTGTTATAAAGTTTATGTTGTAAATTTTGTTATGAATTATGTCATGTAACTTTTGAAATTTGAAATTTTTGAAAAATTTGAATTTCACCTGCAAACAAATATCTCACAAACATCATCATCATCTCTTTACAATATACTCGGCAATACACATTGATAAGTGAGACAAGTAACGAAAGTATTATGGCTGTAATGAATATTATCACATTGATAAGAAGTGAAAGTAAGGAAAGTAAGAAAGGTATGTGACCTTATTGAATATTCTATTCATTTTGAAGGATGTATTCATTCAACGTTATTGACGAGAACTTTTTCTAATTTATTTATGGAATGTATTTGAATACCTTAAAACAGACACGATGGAAAAGTTGTAACTTATAATACACACATACACACACGATGGAAAAGTCAAAACTTACAGTAATGTGTTTTCTATTTTTGGAATGACTTAATTCACTTGAATATTTCTTACACTATTTTCTAAAGTAATGGCAGTGAATTACATAATGGCAGGAGATGTTAAAAATCTTTTAAATTTGAAGTTCAAACTTTTCCCCAATGCCTATATAAACAACCCTAATATGTTTTCTAACGTTCTTTGATACATGTTAAGAATTTTTGTTTGAGTCGACTTATCGTATGTTACAGCTTGCAATTACATTTTGATATTTTCACGTTACACGAAAAACTTACAACAATCTCGCATATCGTTAATTATAGGCCGCTATGAATTTTCGTCGCTGTGTGGTTGTACTCGTCAGTCTCACTAACAAATTCCGCTAATCTTCAAAACTGATGCATTGGAATTACCTTATAACAGATTTAAACATTAATCATACATACAAATGTTATTAATTTATAAAAAAGATTTTTTTTTTTTTTTTAAACTATACACATATTATATACACAGATAGTTGCAACACTATTGCAATAATCTATTACAGATGTCGTGGACATTTTTTAGACGCTTAATTTATTCATACAATCAGATGTTATTTCCATGAACAACATTTGCCTTAAATTAATTCATTGATGCTTTAATCTCAAAACAGTTGCTTAAATCTTTTTTTAACATAAATAGATTATGCCTATTTTTTTAAACTGATGCTATAATAGTTAAAACATGTTTACAAAAACTGCACACCAAATGTTTGATAAAATGTCTGAATGATATTTTTCTAACTGTGATTCTCTAATTTTACACTATGATGCCCTAATAGATTTTTTGTGAATAGATGCCCTAATTAATTTAGGCAAGAGGATTTTAGATTTGGATGAAAACACTCGCTAAGACAATTGTATCGACTTCAGGTTTGTTGCTACTGTAAGTATCACCACGTCTATATTAGCCTTTTTAACCGATTGGTAAGGTTATAATGTTAAGTTTTTCATGTTTATGCTTATTTATAATGTTTTATACGTTTTGTATGTTTCTGGTTGTTTACAACGTTTCGTATGGTCTAATTGTGAAACTGATCAGAGGGTAATACAGTGCTAGGAGTTTTTTTGATGGGTCATTATACAAATTTGATTTTTTTATTACTTTGCAGGGTTCTATTTGATGAGGACTTGGCAGTTAACTTTGGAAATGGTTTCAGAATGGTAAGAGTAGAGTGGATTGGGTTCGGTGGTTGTTGATGATGATGATATTTTAGGTGCAACTGTTAGTAATGAAATTAAATTTAATCGTAAGCTTGGTATGATCGACGATTCTATGTATGGTTTCATGATGTATCTAGATGGTCCTGATTTGTAAAAGATGCGAGCATCACACAATTTTTTTTTTTTTTTTTTATTTTTTTTATAAACTTTTGGGTTTTTTTTTTTGGGCCACGATTTGAAAAATTACATATCAAGGTAAATCTTAATTAATAGTTATATTCTTTGTAATCCGTGATAACTGGTAGAGATTATTTTACTTTATGTCTGAAATTCATTCATTTGACTTAAATTGCATCATACAGATGACACTTAGTTCATCAATAGCATTGCAGTAAAGTTGTGTCATATTTTATTCATGTTTTCCTTTTATGTTGTAATATGCCGTATTTACGGATGTTTCTACACATGCATATAGTTTATGATTTTGTATGTAGGATCCCGATTTAACACTTCACTTTCACATATAAACATACACGAATCAAAACTAGAAAGAAGAAAGAGAGTGAGTTGTTTAGAGAGAGAAAGAGGAGAGAGAATGAGAGAGAAAATGAAAAGATATTTTGAAATGAAACAACTTATACAACTAGCTTTTTTCTATGTAAGAAAAGCTTTATACCCCGTTCGCGTTTAAATGGACCGCGCGGGATATACTCTAACTTAGACCCGGTGCTGGGTTTTGCTTGGATTAAACCCGGTAACATATTCAATTTTAGATTCACTATCGGGCCGATTCCGATATTATACTATTACAACATTAACTAATAAAGACCGAAGCTCCATCGTAGAGTAACCGAACTTCCTTGTTCGACTCAATAAATTGAGGCTAACTATCTCCCGAAGTGAGGTCTTGAACACTTGGAACGAGTTCCTTATTGACTCTATGAAATTGCGGCTAACAATCTCCCCCGAAGTGAGTTCATTGATGACTCTCTTCATGGATCAGTGAGATTGCTTTTGTAGTTTAAGCTCGGAGTGTTTCTTGGTCTTTGTCTTCGTTATTTGTTGTAGCTGTTCTTCTGCTTTGCGATCTTGACTTTGAGCCTTTGTCATTGTCTATCGTTCTTTGCCATCTTACGATCTTGTGTCTTTGGACCAACATGCTCATACTTTTCATCATCTTGAAAGCTTTAAAATCAGTGTTAGCGGAAGTCTTTGTCTTTCATCTTGAGTTTCTAGATACGTATGTCTTCGTAGGATTGATGATTTGAATGGGATTGAGGGTGCCGTTACCACCGTTTGACCTGCAAGGATTACGTTAGTGATAAACTGATGAAAATTGAGTTGAAAATCAATCGACGTTGTCATCTCGTTTAAGAGTTTTTTGTAGACATCGAGAGTGTCCTTGTTTTTATTTAAAATTCATCAACGTCAATTCATTTACTGGACAATTCGATATCCATGCTGTCACAAGTTTGATTCATATAGAATTCACATGTCACTACCGCAGTGCTGTTTGATGATGAATGGAAGGTTTCCATTCGTCTTGTGAATACTAATGAGTATAACTCTGAGGTTCTGGCAAATATTCACATTGATATTGCGTTGGACTCTTGATTCAGCTTGTGACTGGATGATGTACAACAAGTGTTTGAATTGGAATGTGTCCTAACGTGATTTGATTGATCTCTTTGCTCTAGACTCGATTTGTGCATTTTTGGTTTTAGTACGGAGGCTGGAGCGGTTTGCACCTATTCAATATCAACAATCTCGGAGTGAGATGTCATAGATAACGTGTGTATCTCTTCTATGTGACAAATTGGAGACAAAGTTTCGTTGGAGAGAAACTCCGAATGGTTTGGGTAAGGGCTTGTGCATCGCATAACTGGTCCTATGATGTCGTTTTCAATGTCAGCAATCACTTGTGTGATTCTGACAGCATATGTATTGACCCTGGTTTCTGCCTTAAGTTGTGTGGAGGATTTCTTTCTTATAGACCCTTTATCCATACATTTCTTTTTTCATTTGTCTTCAAGCCTTCAATGCCATACCAAAGACGTCATTATAACCCTTGTTGTGTTTGTTCCTTGTGTCTAACCTCATCTTTTGCCGCATTATATTCCCATATACATTCATCTCCAATCATACCTAAGGACTGCTATTTCTAACTTTGAATTATCCTTGGGTAGATCCTCCGGTTCTGGTTGGATCATAGGATTTGTTTTCCTAACCTAACCTCCTTAATTTGTTCTTCAGAATCTGTCGTGAAATTAGATGTTGTTGGGTTATAAGATCGAACATAAACCTTTTCTTCAGCACATTGAGTCGAATCGTTATATTTTAATTACTTTTTCCCTTATTTTAATAATAAAACCCATAGTTTTTGATATACCTTGTGATTAAAATATGTCTTGAAAAATCTGTAGGAGAAAATATGGTTAGCATGAATGGTTTGTAACATTTTGATAATGTTTTGAATACATAAGAATGGTCGTTGATGATGTATCCAAGAACATTAAAACTTTGTTTTTCGAAAAACTCCCCCTCTAATAATCAGGACAATTGAGAAATGTTGTTTTTCTTTAAAACAGTGTGAGGGATGGATGTGTTGAACACACATTTTGAAAGATTATGAATTTTCGTTCATCGAGAAATTCTTGAAAAATTGTGTTCAACTTTTGAAAAACCAGAGTTAGAGGATTTCTCTTCTTAACGTAGGGGTATAAGCGCACTGAAACGTACACTATCCTTTTTCTTGAGCTAAAGAAATTGAATGTCTTTTAAGAACAGCTCAAGACCGAGAAACGTTAATTTTCTCGTTGTGAGGATAAGTTATAAACCTTCCTTTATTTGAAGTCCGGGTTATGTACTGACATTTGCACATAAGCCATCTAGAAAATTAGAAATGACATGTTTTGAAACTATTTGCAACTCCGCTGAACTTCTTTTCACACCCCGTGTCAATGTTAATCGACATTTCTAAGCACGTAAATGTTATCGATTCCAAGAGACATGTCGAGAAGATTCTTTTTGGAAATTTTCTGATTTTCTGATTTTGTATTTTGCTTTTCTCAAAAATATGTACATGGTGATGTTTGATGATGATATCAAGCAGACTCATTTGTCAGAACCTCCAGTTCAGCTGGAGTCAAACATCTCATACCAATCCTTCTGACAAGATACTTAAACCGATCCTCAGGAAGGGCTTTCGTAAACATGTCAGCTAATTGGTATTCAGTTCTGACAAAATATAATTCAATTATACCATTTTCAACCTGTTCCTTTATGAAATGATATCGAGTAGGTTGTGCTTTGTCCGTGAGTGTTTGTACGGGTTGCATGAGGATGCTCATGGCTGACTGAGAGTCGCAATACAACGGTATTTTGTTGTAGTTGAAGCCATAATCTTGAAGCTGTGTCCTCATCCACATTACTTGTGCACAACTTGCAGATAACGCCACGTACTCTTGCCTCTTGCCTAAAGGACAGTGCAGTGCCGATTTTCTGTTCTTTGACTATCCAGGCTTACAGTTTATCACCAAGGAACTGTATCCCTCCAGAAGTGCTTTTCCGAGTATCAAGGCATCCGGCATGATCAGCGTCTGAAAATGTTGTAGTTCAAAGCCATAATCCTGTGGATACCAGAGTCCACATGTTAATGGTTACCCTTTAGGTATCTAAAGATTCTTTTAACCTCCTTGAGGTGCTTTTGAGTTGGTCGTGCTTGATAACGTGCACAATGCTATACTGGCTTGCACTAAGTCTGGTCTACTAGATGTCAAGTACATGAGTGACCCGATTTTACTACGATAATCAGATTGGTCTACGGGTTCTCCACTCAAATCTACATCTAGTTTGGGTTTAGTAGCCAATGGTGTACCAATGGAGTGACAATTGTCCATATTATGCTTTTTCAGAATTTCTAAAGCGTACTTGGCTTGATTGATAAAAATACCTTTTGGGGACTGGTGGATCTGTAGTCCTAAAAAGAACTTCATCTCCCCCATTAAGGACATTTCAAATCTACTGTGCATTAACTTTTCAAATCTTTTTGAATATTTAGGGTTTGTAGACCCAAAAATTATGTCATCAACGTAAATCTGCACAAGTAGAATATCCTCCCTGTATTTTATCTTGAATAAAGTTGGGTCAATTGTACCTTTAGTAAAGCCTTTGGACATCAGGAAGTTTGATAGTTCATCGTACCAGGCTCTTGGAGCTTGCTTTAATCCATACAAAGCTTTCCTCAGAAGGTAGACTTTTTCTGGATGATCTGGATCAACGAACCCTTCTGGCTGAGCAACATAAACCTCCTCCTTCAGTGGACCATTAAGAAATGCCGTTTTCACGTCCATCTGATAGATTGGAAAAGACTTGTGTGCTGCGTAGGCAACGAAAATCCGAACTGCTTCCAAGCGAGCAACTGGTGCAAATGATTCTTCAAAATCAACACCTAAATATTCAAGATTTGAAAAGTTAATGCACAGTAGATTTGAAATGTCCTTAATGGGGGAGATGAAATTCTTTTTAGGACTTCAGATCCACCAGTCCCCAAAGGGTATTTTTATCAATCAGGCCAAGTACGCTTTAGAAATTCTGAAAAAGCATAATATGGACAATTGTCACTCCATTGGTACACCATTGGCTACTAAACCCAAACTAGATGTAGATTTGAGTGGAGAACCCGTAGACCAATCTGATTATCGTAGTAAAATCGGGTCACTCATGTACTTGACATCTAGTAGACCAGACTTAGTGCAAGCAGTATGCTATTGTGCACGTTATCAAGCACGACCAACTCAAAAGCACCTCAAGGAGGTTAAAAGAATCTTTAAATACCTAAAGGGTACCATTAACATGGGACTCTGGTATCCAAAGGATTCTGGCTTTGAAACAACAAGCATTTTCAGACGCGTGATCATGCGATGCCTTGTACTCGGAAAAAGCACTTCTGAGGGTGACAGTTCCTTGGTGATAAACTTGTATGCTGGATGTTCAAAGAAACAGAACTGCACTGCAATGGTCTTTTAGCGAAGGCTAGAGTTCGTGACGTTATCTGCAAAGTTGTGCTCAAGTAATGTGGATGAGGACCAAGCTTCAAAATTATGGCTTTAACTACAACAAACCGTTTGTATTGGCGACTCTCAGTCAGCCATGCATCTCATGCAACCCGTACAAAACTCGACGGGACAAAGCACATTCCATACTCGATATCATTTCTTTAAGGAACAGGTGAAAATGGTTTAATTGAATTATTATTTTTGTCCGAACTGAATACAAATTAGCTGGACAGTTTACGAAAGCCCTTCGTGAGGATCGGTTTAAGAATTTATTGTCAGAAGGATTGGTATGAGTGTTTGACTCCAGCTGAATGGGAGGTTTGCAAATGAGTCTGCTTGATATCATCATCAAACATTACCATGTACATATTTTTGAGAAAAGCAAAATACAAAATCAGAAAATCAGAAAATTTCCAAAAAGAATCTTCTCGACATGTCTCTTGGAATCGATAACATTTACGTGCTTAGAAATGTCGATTAACATTGACACGGGTGTGTAAATGAAGTTCGTGCGAGAGTTGCATATACTTTCAAAATCATGTCATTCTAACTTTTCTAGATGGCTTTGTGCCAAAATGTCAGTAATAACCCGGACTTCAAATTAAAGGAGGTTTATAATTTCCTCACAACGAGGAAAATTAACGTTTCTCGGTCTTGAGCATGTTCTTAAAAGACCATTCAATTTCTTTAGAGCAAGAAATAGGTTGTGTACGTTAGTTGCGCTTACCCTTACTGTTAGAAGAGAAATCCCTCATTACATCGGTTTTTCAAAAAGTTGGAACACAATTTTCAAGAATTTCTCCGATGACAATTCATAATCTTCAAAATTGTGTGTTCAACACTCTCCCTCAAAATGTTTTTAAAAGACAATCAATTTCTCAATTGGTCCTATTATTGGGTGGGGAGTTTTTTCGAAACAACACAGTTTTAATGTTCTTGGAATACATCATCAACGACCATTCATTATGTATTCAAAACATTATTCCAAAATTTTCAAAAACCACATCATGCTAACCATATTTTCTCCCACAGATTTTTCAAGACATATTTTAATCACAAGGTATTTCAAAAACTTATGGTTTATTATTAAAATAAGGGGGAGAAAATGTAATTAAAATATAAATCATTCGACTCAAATGTGCTGAAGAAAAGGTTTTTTGGTTCGATCTTATACCCTGCAACATCTTAATTTCCGACGATTCTGAAGACATAAGGTGGTAGTTAGGAATCAATCTTGATCAACCAGAACCGGAGATCTACCCAAGGATAAATCAAAGTTAGAAATTAGCAGTCCTTAGGTATGTTTGGGATGAATGTATATGGAATAATGCGAACAAAGATTGAGTTAAACTGGAACAAACACAGCAAAGGTGTTAGTAATGACGTCTTGGTATCATGAAGGCGTTGAAGAATGACAAGGAATTGTTTGGGATAAAGGGTCTAAAGAAAGAATTCCTCCACACAACTTTAAGGCAGAAAAACGGGTCATTACATATGCTGTCAGATCACAAGTGATTGCTGAAATTTGGAAAAGACATCAGGACCTGTGATGCAATGCACAACCCTTCCAACCATTCGGGTTTCTCTCACCGAAAACTTGTCTCATTTGTCACGGAGATACACACGTTATCTATTGACATCTCACTCCGAGATTGTTGATATTGAATAGGTGGCAAACTGCTCCAGCCTCCGAGTACTAAAACCAAAATGCACTAATCGAGTCTAGAGCAAAGAGATCAATCAAAATCTCGTTAGGACACATTCCATTTCAAACACTTGTTGAACATCATCAGTTCACAAGCTGTTATCAGAGTCCTACGCAATATCATTGTGATATTTGCCAGAACATTCAGAGTGATACTCTTTAGTATTCACAATGACGAATGGAAATCCTTCCAGTGTCATCATCAAACAGCACTGCGGTAGGTGACTTGTGAGATTCTATATGAATCAAACTTGTGACAACTGGATATCGATTTGGTCCAGTAAATGAATTGACGGTTGATGAATTTTGATAAAAACAGGACACTCTCGATGTGCTACAAAAAACTCTTTAACGAGTGACACGTCGATTGATTTTCAAATCAATTTTCTCGTTTATCACTAACGTAAACCTGCAGGTCAAACGGTGGTAACGGCAACCTCAATCCCATTCAAATGCTCAATCTACGAAGACATACTATCTAGAAAGCTCAAGATTGAAAGACAAAGACTTCCGCTAACTCTGATTTAAAGCTTTCAAGATAATGCAAAAGTATGAGCATGTTGGTCAAAGACACAAGATCGCAAGATGGCAAAGACGATAAAGACAATGACAAAGGTCAGTCAAGATCGCAAAGCTTGAAGGAAACAAGTCCTACACAAATACGAGACAAAGACCAAGAACACTCGAGCTTAAACGACAAAAGCAATCTCACTGATCTCATGAAGGAGTGTCATCAATGAACTCACTTCGGGGGAGATTGTTAGCCTCAATTTTATTGAGTCAATAAAGGAAGCTCGTTCCCGTGTTCAAGACCTCACTTCGGGGGAGATTGTTAGCCTCAATTTATTGAGTCGAACAAGGAAGCTCGGTCACTCTACGATGGAGCTTCGGTCTTTAATTAGTTAATGTTGTAACAGGAAAATATCGGGAATCGGGCTCGATAGATAATCTAATATTGTATATGTTTCGGGTTTAATCCCAAACAAAACCCGAGCCCGGGTCCTAGTTAAATATCCCGCGCGTCACATTAAATGTGTAGGGGTATATATATATATTTAGATATTTTCTAAATATCTAAATATATATATAGATATTTTCATTTTTAGAAAATATCTTTTTCATATATCTAAATTTCTTTTCTCATCTCTCTCTCTTCTCTCTCTCTCTATTTCGTCTCTCTCTCTCTCTTCTCTTTTTCTTGTTTCGTGTTTCGTGTTATGAAGTGAAGTGGTAAATCGGGTTCCTACATCATATACTTGGGAAAATCTTGTGGTCCAACCTTATACGATTTATCAAACCTATGAATTCACCAACATTATTATTGACGTTTTAAAGCAA
>BQNB010049908.1:0-39693 GCA_026074375.1 Tanacetum coccineum
TAAAAATACAGATGGGCCGTGAGCTAGAACAAAAACAAGTCTAACACAAATTCCAAAAAACTGAAAAATGTCAATAACTTATAGTAAACGAGGGTTTTAGGCCTCGAAAAATCCTTAACCAACTAAAAGATGTTTCCAGCGGCTTCCGTCTTGTTTTTCTCATCGATTTGAGAGGTCACGGGCCTGAAACGGACTTACGGATCAAAAGTTATGGCTGTTTTACTGAAACCCTTTTCTTCACACAAAACGCAGTGACACCAAAACGCAGTGGTTGAGATTTGGTCAAAACGCAATGGTTGAGATTTGGTCAAAACGCAATGAAATTTAAGCAAAACGCAACGATCTTTATCAAAACGCAGTGACTTTTGAATCAAAACGCAATGAACTTTATCAAAACACAATGGTTGAGATTTGGTCAAAACGCAATGCTCAAAACGCAGTCAATATAATATTCAAAAATATCCAAAACGCAACCATAAAAAAAATTTCGAAATAGGGGTTTGATTATTTTAATATTTTAAAATTTCTTCTAACCAAAACGCAATGATTGCGTTTTGAACCTGTTTATTAAAAAAAATCAAAACGCAACAAGAAGAAAATTAAAACGCAACAAAAACTTTGCCAGAGAGTCAAAACGCAACAACGAAATATACGACTTTTTCAACCAAAAATCGCCTAAAGATCACCCTTTTTGACCTTTTAGCTTGATTTCTCTTGCACAATTAGCTGCCTTATGCCTAGATCTTGCTTAATAACATAAACATTCATACATCTAAGCACAAAAATCCAGGTTTGATTTTTTTTCTTTTGACTTCTTTTTGACCCACGAATTTGATCTTGTTGAACCACACGAATCAACCACGAATCCACACGTAGCTCTGATACCAATTGTAGGATCCCGTTAACACTTCACTTCATACAATCGATCACGAAATCGAACTAGAAATGAGAAAGAGAGATGAGTTGTTTTAGAGAGAGAAACTAGAGAGAGAAATGAGAGAAAAGAGAAAAGATATTTCTTAGATATTTTGAACAACTAACTTTTCCAAGTGGAAAAGTTCCTTATATACCCCGACACTTAAAAGTGACGCGCGGGATATTTAACTAGGACCCGGGCTCGGGTTTTGCTTGGGATTAAACCCAAAACATATACAATATTAGATTATCTATCGAGCCCGATTCCCGATATTATCCTATTACAACATTAACTAATTAAAGACCGAAGCTCCATCGTAGAGTGACCGAACTTCCTTGTTCGACTCAATAAATTGAGGCTAACAAGATCATCCATGCTCATTGTCTCTAATTCATGCTTATTCCTCCACACAACAACATGTGTGTTCCATTCTGGTGACAAACTTCTCAACAGCTTCTGGTTCACATCTTCTTGTGAAAGTGTTTCACCCGAAATCTCCAACTGACTCACAAGCTTCTGAAGCCTATCAAAAGTTTGATCAAGGGTTTCTGATCTAGGAGCAGTGAAGTTTTCATACTGTTGTTTCAAGAGATTTCTTTGAGTTTTTTTTGTAGCAACATTCCTACCAAACCTCTTTTTAGTAGCTTTCAGCAGCAACTTAGCATCCTTGATGGAGTTGAACTTTAACTGATGTTCATTAGGTAGTCCCATCATCAAGGTAAATATGGCCTTCACTTCTAACCTCTTCTGAGCCTTTTCTACAGCAGTTGTAGGAGGTATTACTTTCTCAACACCTTCCACAACTGTTGTTTTTGGTGTAGTGTTTCCATTCTCTATGACCTCCCATAGAGTATACTCAATCATATGAATGTACTGTTCTATTCTCATCCTCCATAACTCAAACTCACCAGGTTTGAGCATTGGAACCTTGGATGCAGCCACCATATGTGCAGGTTCTGAATCCATATCTTCTAGCAAAGAGATCTTGTGTATTCAAACAGGTTCTTTTTATTCAAAGCTTCTCAACAAGCTCTGATACCACTTGTTGATCCTACTTCAATAGATCTTTAATTCCTTATGCTTGTTAAGGTTTTGTTATGCTAGATATATCTAACACAACTATAGTAGAAACTTTGTTAAATATATTAAAGATTATGCGGAATCTAATCTTTAATCAATAAGAAGAATTCTTAATGAAACAGTAACTCTATGAACACAATTCTATGAACACACAATTCAATAAACAATAAAAGCTCCATTATTATTATTATAAATAATACGAATACTCTCCTAGTATTAGGGGTTACAAAACCTTGAAGCTATGATAACTCTATGAATGACTCGTTTTGATTTGATACATATACTATGAAAAACTATATCAATCTTTATGCCTTATGACCTCCTTTTATACACCAAGGAGTCCAAGTCGATTTACAATATATTCCTAAAACTTAGAATATTCTCTATGATCTATTCTATAAATAACTAATACTTATCACGTAAGTAATCTTGATCTCCAATCAATCTTTATCCTTTCTTCTATCTTTATCCATTCTCTTCTGGCAGTAGAAACTCTTTCAGCAGTCTTAATCTTTGAGCAGTTGTAACTTTTGTATTAGCAGCATTAACTTAGCACCAGCAGTAGTAACTTATACACCACCAGCATTAACTGTGTACAAGCAGTAGTAACTACTTAGAATATTTTCTTCAATCTTCACCAGCAGTACTAATTTTACACTAGTAGTACTAACATTATACTAGCAAGACTAATATATACTAGCAGTAGTAACTGTGAACTACCAGTACTAACTTTATACTAGCAGCACTAACTACTTAGCATATTTTTTATTAAAGTTAATGAACAACACTAACTTTGGCTAAGTAGCAGTAACACAAACCTTAGCAGCAGTAACTTCAAGAAGGCTTTTAATCCCAATAATTCATAAAACCCATTTGTATATGATTTGACTCCGTGGTATACTTCACCAAATCATGTTTATGCATGAAACTAATGACGAGCCCTTTCGACCTATGAACATCATCAACCCCAAGCTAATTAAGTGTGTTTGCTAGATAAATAATGTTCCTAAGTGATTCAACAAGTCCTTCCGACCTATACTTGAATTCAAGCCCTTTTGTTCATATTTTTGATTATGTAAAAATGGTAAGCTGTCCAATTACAAAACCCTTTTAGTTTGTCATGACTAATAGAGAAATACTAACCACACGGACCCTTTCGACCTATGATTTCCGGGTATTCACCACAAATCATAGAAAAGAACTCAAGACGTAAATAAACACGACAGGTGAAAATTTTGTTTTACAAAAATAATCATTCATTACACAATCAAACATTTTAATCAAATTCATATTCGTTCCACTAAAAAGTATTATGAGGCTACTTAATATAATAAATCATTTACAAATCCAACATTCAAAAACGAATAATTAAGAAACATCTCAAAAATATATGTCAATAGATAATACCTACAAAGATTCCTAATAGGTTGGTGAAGTAGCTAGCTAAGGGCCTCACATCGTAGGTAAATCAACGTACTTCAGGAGTGGGTGCTTCTTCCTTCAAATTCGTGCCATCTACACTCGATCCTGGGATTTGAGCAGTGATATATTCTACAGCTTTAGGGTTGAATAAAGGTGGTGGAAACTTAACCTAATTGAGGGTTAAGTGTTTTCCTTGTGTTTTTTAGGTTAAGACCACCACAACTATATATAATCCTTCTAAACCAACTTAGGGAGTTAATGTAAGTCCCCTCAGTTGATAATACAAGTATATGATCAGTTTCCAGACATAATGGCTTGTTAATTCACTCATAATTGTAAAAATGTAACTGACATCGTGGTCCTGCCGGGCAGCAAAGCCTTACGTCAGGCGGCAATGCCTCCTGCCGGGTGGCAGAGTGCTCGTCGCAACGTGTGATCTTCACTTTTCCTTGTCCTTCATCTTCCGATCAACTTTTTGTCCCTCGGGCCAATCCATACCACATGTTTATGACCCAAAGTGTAAATTTTACTGTTCTAGATGGGTCTTCAAATCAAATATCAAATTAGCACTCATTTCTTAGCTTCTTTTCTTCACTTCGCGTCTTTCGGCTAGCTGCAACACAAGAAACTCATTTTGCACAATAACAGGGGTAAAAGCAGTATTATTTTACCAATTAGCACATATAAAACCAAGATAACACATCCCAAAACATATCAAATCTAGGCGTTATCAAACTCCCCCACACTTAAGTTCTGCTCGCCCTCGAGCAGGTTCATTCTTTTAAATCAAAAAGTTACTTCAATTTTAGTATCACAACAACTCCGAAAGACAACGTGAGAACATGTAATTTATCAGAAGGATTTTTATTTACTTTTTGTTTGTAACTAAAGCTAGTTAAATTTACAAACTCCTAGTTACCAAGTAAGTTATTTCCTAACTCTTTGATGAACTACCAGTATCACGTCTTCGCACATTGGCTAATCGATACTCCAAAATTTAACTTCTTCTTCCTTCATCTTCATAATTTATAGCTTAATTGGCTATTTATTCACTTTTTTCATACGATCACCCTCCGATCGACTACTACATAGTTGGTAACTAGTAATTTCTGGACTTAACTACTAGTTATTATAGCACAATATATATATTTTTTATATTATTCAAAATGGTTTACTATTACCTTTATCATTTAAATTACCTTCAAATTAAAAATTGGACCATCTTTTTCCTAATTACTTTCCCTCCCTCACACTTAAGTTTTGCATTGTCCTCAATGTAAATAAACGAACTTCAAGGTAAAGGAAATAGAAAAGGTTAGGATAATCGATACTACCCGATTTGCGATGCAATCTTCATATGTGGTTTCGAGTATGCGAATCAAGTTCCTTCCAAACTTTGGTATGATAAACCACCATATACGTCAACACATGTCAACCCTGTAAATACTATAAATATACCGGATTTCCTAAAATAACATGATAAATAAAAAAACATCCTAAAATTAACAATCCATAAAAATAGTTTAACACACATAAGTTTAACTTCCTACGATACGAATTAAATTATCCAACTGAATTTAAACAAAGTTTTTTAACTTTTCCGTGCAATCACTCATCCATATCATCATCATTAAATCCATCCCCTCTAGATGAACCTCCAACTGCATATCCCAAAGAACTACCTCCAAAATCTGGCATGACACTCGTGAAGTAATCATCACCACCCAATCCATAGCTTCCTCCTTGGTTGCTTTGATTACCCAGGTTAGGGTAATGCGTGTAAGGGTAAGGGTATGGTATATATGGATATGGGTATGGTGGAACATTTGGTGGCTCATAAGTTGGGTATGCAAAGTTACCTTGGTTCGCCAAATAATGGAGAATGGGCATGGAATGTTCGAGCATATAATTATTCTGAATCAACATAGAGTCTCTCCAAACATTCCCTTGCTCAATCTCACTTAAACTCGTGTTTAATCCTCTATGCTCTTGCCTCGGCTCACTGCTTCCTTCTTCAGCTTGAGTTGGCATTTCAGTTTCTTTCTTCAAGCATGTATTCTCCACATCCAACTCATCTGCCAACATCTTCGATATCTAATACTCACAGTCAATCGGCTCTGAACACTTCTTGATCTCATCATCCACACAATAGCCAAGAAAATAAGCAATCTTGGTCACATAATGACCCGCACAAATGACATTATTCTCCTTAGTTCCTAGTGCGTGCTTGTACAAATGATCTGCAATGATCCAAGCTAAATTCACTCCACGCGACTCCTCTAAAGTGCTCATCATCTACAAATCTCGCTTTTAGCATCATCTCCTATCGCTACCCTTGCAACAAAGATCCCACAATAACTTTGTGCATAATCCGCATTAGTGGTTCTTTCACAAGCACTTCCTTGTGGTTAGTCAATGTTGGCTTACCAACTCTAGTCCAATAATCCTTATGATCAAACTGCTTATCATCAAGCTCTAACCTACCAAAATATACTCCAAATAAATGATGCTTTACCTCGTCCTCTGTTAACAAACCAAGCACAATTGCAAACTCAGGAAGTGTAAGTATATGCTCATGCCCACACAATCGAAACCATATACACTTCTCCTTCATCAAATTGTTTCTATCCACATCCTTATCTAAATACAATGTTGAAAAGAATTCCAACACCTATTCAAGATAAATTTCATTATCAATCGAAAGTGCTCTTTCCCATGAGTAATCAACAAATATATCTCCATCTCCTTCATAGATGTACTCCAATTTCATCATTTCCCTTAAGGTATCCTCGAAACCATAACCATCAAACAAATGCCAGTTAGCAACCTTTGGTACTCCAAAGCTCCTTTCATGTAATTTTGACAACTTTTCATAGTAAGCATGCCTCTTTACAGATGGCAAATCCCTCTACTTTAGGTTAGCATTCGACATAGGTTGCAATGAGTAGGTGATCGTGTTCCTTTTATTCCTTCTCTCGTACTCCGCAATGAGTGGATTTGGCAACTTGTCCTTGCGACTTTTCTGCAAAATTAGAAAACATAATCCTAACAATCATTTATAAACTGATAAAACCAAGTATATCACCCTTGCACATGCTGGTTCATATTTGAACAAAACCAGGACAAAACCCCCTTAGCCGCTCGGCACAGCTTGTCTGCCGCCCGCGCTAGGTCCTCGATCGTACTCTCTGCCGTCCGGCTGGGCATTCGTCCCAAGCCGTTTTGGCTCATCCAACATTTTATGGGTGTTTACTTATCCTCCTAGTTTTTCCATACTCTTTCTAATGCTCTTATGGGTGTCCTAAAAACTTTTCAAAACTCTTCTTCAACCTCAAACTTTTTTTCCATTTTTCCTAAATTCACCAAATTTTCTAACCTCAATCAAAATCATAATGGGTGATTTATACAATCAATATAGCCTTATAAAACCTCTAAGATTAATCACACATCACATTTAAGCAATTGCATTCAACAATTTTGAATGAAAAATTCAACCTTAAAATTTTTGAATTTTTAATCATGAACCATTCGATCCACACTTGACCAAATCATTTAATTCCTTCTGGGATTTAATCTCTTATTATTTACCCACTTTTACCCTAATTCGCAACGAATCAAATTCCCCTAATTTCATACCCTAAATCATGAACATGAATTTGATATGCGAAAAAGGAAAATTAAAACAATTGCATACCTTCTTTGGTGCCATAGATGATCAACAAACAGCTCTCTTTCTTGCAATTAGATTAAAAACTCGAATTGGATGATCCAAGATAGTAGTGTGAATGTGTTTGTGTGTGTGTTTTTTTTTTAGTTTTGGGGTTTTTTTGTCTAGCAGAGTGACTTTGCATTTCGCCGTGCGGCTTGACCAAAATGGTGTATTTTTACCTTAAATTTTTTACCCCGACACAAGGTTAATGCTTGTAGTTTTTCTTTGGTTAAAACAACTCGCCTTTGAGCGTTTTTTACCAAACACACAACTCCATAACTTTGACATCATAAATGACAAGTAAATTAAACATAATAATAAAATAATCTAAATTTCCTCAAACGCAAACCAAATCGTCTAGACCAATTATAACCAAACTGAAATAAAAACCAAACAAAAAGTAAAAGTTTCCTAAAAGATGCATAAACAGAAATAAAAAGCAAACATCCTTAGCACTATGATTTGTGCTTTATTCTTCCACACTCCATCTTTATCTTTTCTTCAATTTCCTTAGTCAAGAAAATGACTAAACCTCAAAACATCCTCGGTTTTGAACTTTCCCTATAGCTTCCTTGTAGTGGTCTTGGTCTTAAATAAAGAACTAGCAATCTTGGTCACATAATGACCCGCACAAATGACATTATTCTCCTTAGTTCCTAGTGCGTGCTTGTACAAATGATCTGCAATGATCCAAGCTAAATTCACTCCACGCGACTCCTCTAAAGTGCTCATCATCTACAAATCTTGCGTTTGGCATCTCTCCCTACTAGCTACCCTATGCGCCAAAGATCCCACAATAAATTTGTGCATAATCCGCATTAGTGGTTCTTTCATAAGTACTTCCTTGTGGTTAGTCAATGTTGGCTTACCAACTCTAGTCCAATAATCCTTATGATCAAACTGCTTATCATCATCTCCTTTCATCTCAAACGCTTCAACATATGACCTTGATTGGGCTTGGGAAAAAAGGTATGATGGATAACCCATCATCAATACAAAGGGTACCTCTTCCCATGTCAATAATAGCCCCGCAAGTTCTTAAGAAAGGTCGTCCCAAAAGCAATGGTAACTCGGGGTCCACCAGAATATCCAAGATTAAAAGATCAACCACGTAGGCTTGATATCCTATTTGGATCCTCACATTTTTGACCTCTCCCATCGCCTTAGCTTGCGTATTATCCGCCATTGTTAAGTTTGTTTGGTAGGGCCTCGGATTGCCGTGCCCAAGATCTTTATATAAACTATATGGCAAAACACTTACACTTGCTCCGATATCCACTAGAGCAGACATCTCAACAACACCGTTAATCTTCACCGGCAAAACATAGTTTCCAGGATCACACATTTTCTTAGGCACACCGTCTTCAATTATGCCTACTTTGTCCTGCTCGCTAAACTCTTTCTTGTTAAGCCTCTCCTTACCTATCAAAATTTCATCTAATTTCTTCTTGTACATAACATAGTTCTCTAACACTTCAAGAATGGACTTCGATTCCTCTAGCTCTTTGTATTTGATGTCCAATACCTCTTTCATTTTCTCCTTTTGCTTTGGGGTTAGGGGATGGTATATCGGTTGTGGTGGAATGGTGGAAGTTGGTGGAATTTATTCTAGCCTTAAGGAAGGAGGGGGAGTGAGTTTGTTAATGTTATAGCCTTTGTTGCGGTTTGCTTTCCCCATCTTGACAACTTCTTCGCTTGAGCTTCCAACTTCCTCTAAAAGATCGATCACATCAATACCCTAGTCGAACTTAGTAAGATTCATCCTTATCTCTCCCATTCTGAAATCGACTTGGCTTTTAGTTGTGGCCAAAAAGTCCCTTCCAAACAAGATATAAGGTTCTCCCTCGTTAACATAATCTAAAACAACAAAATCAGTCTTGAAGTTTACCCCATGAATTTCCACGCTGACATCATTCACCATCTTCCTACCATAGTCGTTAAGACTCATATGCACAAAACCCCTGTTTTCCAACACTTTTTCCGTAACATAGTTTGTCGAATCCGCAAGGTCGAGCTCCTCATCCCAAGCACCTTGCCCTTCAACTTTGCATGGTAAAGAGTACCACATGAATGGTTCACCAAAGGCCCGAAGTGGCACCTTGGTAAAGATTGCAATTTTTTTTATTATCCACCTATATCACAACACTCTTATGCTCTAAAGCATCAAACAATTTCACTTCCTTAGCAACTCTTGAATCACCATCATCCATACATTCCTTAAGATCCTTTAAGTATTCCAAAACCAAGCTCAAAGTACCCATTCCGAAAGCTTAAATAACTATTAAAGACAACACGCATCATCCAACTCATTAGCAAGGGGTTAGTATAAACAATTAATCATTCACACTTGTTTTCCACAGTAGTTTAACCCGTTTACCATTTTAGAACTGACCCGCGGATCCTTATGCTTCATATTTTCCAAACTCAAAAAGTTTTTCACAGAACGTCTCTTGTCGCTCGACAGGGTGCTCGAAAAAAAAATTATTTTATATTTTTTTGTGTACCAGGTGGTGCCGCCCCGGCAGGCAACCTTCTAAAAGATTTTTTTTACTTTGCTACTTATTTACCATCTAATTTTCTAACTAAAGATTTCCGCTACCTCTTGTAATGATTGAAACATGAATAAAATACAAGTCCCCGGCAGCGGCGCCAAAAGCTTGATGACGTTGGTTGGGGGCAAGTTTTACATTTATAATCGAGACTGATGAAATTACCAACGATACATACGAGAAAGTATACTCGTTCAATCATAGTAAAGTCGGGTAAGTCAAGTTCGTTCCATAGGACTTGGTTTAAACCAATACTAGGTAGCAAGATAGACACTAAGGTTGTTACGGCCATTAGCGTCACAAAATTGAAGTTGTTAGAATCTTTGTGGCATATACGGCTCACAAAAACTTTTCTATTTACCAAATGGATGTCAAAACGGCATTTCTGAATGGTCCACTGAAAGAAGAAGTTTTTGTTCGTCAGCCAATTGGTTTTGTTGATCCAGACTTTCCTAATCATGTATATCATCTTAAGAAAGATCTGTACGGTCTCAAACAAGCCCCTAGAGCCTGGTATGACAAGCTTTCCTCATTCTTAATCGAACACCATTTCACAAAAGGTATTGTTGATCCGAAATTGTTTACAAGAAGACACGGGGATGACATTTTACTTGTTCAAATCTATGTCGACGACATAATTTTTGGGTTAACAATTCCAGTCTTTTCAAATAGATTTGCAAAACTAATGAAAGATAATTTTGAAATGTCAATGATTGGTGAAATGAAGTTCTTTCTCGGACTTCAAGTTCATTAATCACCCCAAGGAATCTTTATATGTCAATCACAATATACTATGGATCTTCTTAAAAAACATGGGATGGAAAAATATGATACCATTATGATGCGGTTATTGTAAGGGACTTCTACAAGAATTATTACAACTCCCTAGGCAGAGTACCTAACCGTTGTAGTAGTATATAGGCAAGACTCGGGGGTTGTTATCGTTCTCTAAGGGAATAGGTTGGGAAGGCTTGATCACGGTCTAACAGAAATCTAAGGGTTGAGAGAAGATTATTTTTGTGTTTTTATATTTTATAGAAAGCGGGTAAATCTATGGTTTGAGAGGTTGGTTTATTTAACTAATTACTAAACTAATATCTAATCTACTAGTGATAACTTTATGATAATTAAATGTATTTACTTAATCATGCACTACTTATCAGATTGCTTCTCCTAATCCTGTTGCCTTGTCACACTTGTGATGATATGTGTAAGTATTTCCTAGGTCATGAGCGGATTACACGAACCCGCCATCTATTTAATATTCTGTTAGGGCAACGCACAAGTAAGGTAGTATGAAGACTATTAAAAGGCCCCTAAGAGTACATTAAATGCATGTGAAATATCTTAAGAGGGATAAACCATATAAAGGGGCAAGGTAGTATGTAGACTGTTACCTAATGGTATCCTTTCTACGCACTCGCGTTTTCTTAAACGTGTCTACAGCGATATAGACAAAAGCTGGTTTTCTAGAACCTAACGCGCACAATCATCAATCAAGAAGCAACAATAAAAGGATCTATAATCCGACTTTCATGCAATCATAAGCAAATACAAAGGAAGGTTTAGCCTCGCATGTTATAAAGAAAGCAAAGAGATAAATCAATCACACAACACATAGACATATTGAATGATTAAAGATAAATAACCTTACTTGAATTAAAACATAGAGTCAAGGTAGTTCAATAGGGTTTTGAGGCCCTAAAAACGACCTATGAAGCTGCTACAAGAGCTAGAGTTCGTCTCCCTAAAGTTATACAAAGTTACACACTTGAAACCCTATAATCGGTTTAATATATATAGAGATATCGTTGCGACAGCGTCGCATTGTAATCCTGACGCCGTCACCACGTGGATGATTTTAGATCTTCATTAAGTCGGTCACGTCCTGACGCCGTCACTAAATCTCTGACGCCGTCACCAGATGGATCACGACGGCATCGCTTTATGCATGTGACGCCGTCTCCACGCTCTGAAACTATATTTCTTCATGGATTTGGTGTAGGTCTGTAATCTCATTCGTTTCTTCTCTAAATGAGCCCAAGTCACGTGTATTTCCTCCAAATGCCATTCAAGTGCTAAAAACCTGAAAACAAACGATTAAGCACATAATCTGGGCATATTTGCATGATTTAGGAGGTTAAATGATTCCAAAATAGTGTATAAAATGACACCTCATCACATTAGCACACCAATGGCTGCGTCCAAACTAGATGCAGACTTACAGGGTACCCAAGTTGGTCAAACTAAATATCGTAGTATGATTGGGGGACTTATGTATCTCACTGCTAGTCGACCAGACATTGCCTTTGCGACATTTGTATGTGCGCGTTATTAGGCACACCCAACCGAAAAATACCTCAAAGAGGTTAAACGGATCTTTCGATACCTAAAACAAACCATTAACATGGGTCTATGGTATTTGAAGGACTCTGGGTTTGAGCTAATTTCATATTCAGATGCAGACCATGCAGGGTGTAATGATGATTGCAAAAGCACATCTGGAGTCATTCAATTTCTAGGAGATAATTTAGTCAGTTGGTCGTCTAAGAAGCAAGATTGTACAATGATGTCAACTGCGGAAGCTGAGTACGTATCCTTATCTGCATGTTGCGCTCAAGTCATTTGGATGCGGACGAAACTGCTAGATTATGGATTTTGGTACAACAAGATTCCAATGTACTGTGACTCAAAGAGTGCAATTGCCATATCTTGCAATCCAGTACAACATTCATGTACTAAACACATTAACATTCGTTATCACTTTATCAAGAAGCATGTTGAACGAGGTACCATTGAACTTTACTTTGTCGGGACGGAATACCAGCTTGCTGATCTTTTTACAAAAGCCCTTCCAAGAGAAAGGTTTGAGTATCTAGTTCATAGGATTGGTATGAGATGTATGACTCCAACTGAGTTGAAACATCTAGAAAAGTTATCTTCTTGAATGAAAGATCATACATCAAACCCTTTTGTAAATACATTTCAAAAACAAAATATAAAAGTTGAAAAATTAAAAACAACAAAAATATTTTTTTTTTGGTTTTCAAAAATGAAAAACAAAACATTTAAAAACAATTTTTTTACTTAAAGATACAAACACATATCTTCTCCGTTTCTATCAGTTTCATGATTTTGTATTTCTCAAAAGTGGTTCTTTAAATGCAAAATAAATGTATCATGAACTGAAAGGGAGTAAATCATTCATATAATGATCTTTCACTGCTAAAATATGTGGTTTGTAATTATAATCCATTCACAAAATGAGGATTTCTTGAAAAAAAATCTTTCAAAAATCATCAGAATTTGAAAAATTCAAGTGTGGATAAACAGCAACGAGTAACAATCTCTTGGATAAGTTTTTTAATTAGATATTTATTTGAGGGGGGTTATGAAATTCTTGATTTTTCAAAATCTTCTCAAGAATGTTCAAAACTGCAAAATTAACTATCTCTCAATAAGTTCTTTAATTAGATATCTAATTGAGGGGGAGTTATAAATTTTTTAGTAAAATCATCATCATAAAATAAAAATATGTTCTCAAAAGCAAATATAACTCCTTGTTTAACAAAATTTTATCAAAAGGAAAGAAACTCAAAGAGTGCAATTGCCATATTTAAAGAAAAAATGGGATCTTAACTGCAAAATAATTAAAAAGTTAGTTGTGAAATATAGGTCTAACTCCAAGGGGGAGTTAAGAAATTTTTTAGGGTATTAAAAGTTAACGAAGGTAACTTGAAGGACTGAAAATGTCAAATACAAAAGACAGTTTCGTAAGGAAGTTATTGTTTACGAAAGAAAGAAGGACTGAAAATGTCAAAATCAAAAGATAGTTTCGTATGGACTAAAAAGGTTTACGAAAGTAACTTGAGGGACTGAAAATGTCAAAATTGCAAAGTTATTTTCGGAAGTATAAAAGTAACAGTTTCAAACATAACCTATCACTTTCGTACACACTAAAGAATATGAAATAACATACATGATGAGGGAAAGAGAGGTGATTTTAGTAAGAGAGTGGTTGGATGAACACTTTAGAGAGAGAAAGTAAATATGAGAGAAAATGTATTAAGTGTGTGAAATAAAATGAACAACCAACCACCTCTATAAGGCATGGAGAGGTGTAGAAATACTTACATGTGGATCATGGGCTTGGGCTTGAATCGGTTTATCCATGGTCCTTTAGCTAACTAACTATGTAAGTTTCCAAATAATACTTAACGAGCTAACGATAATTATCTATGGAGTGACCGATACTTTCCTAGGATTTTCGTATTCCTAACAATCTCCCCCTAAGGGAGGTCACTCCATGTTACAAAATCTTAAACCTAGCATTCTATGCTGAGTCTTCAATCTTGTGCTCGCAAACTTCTTCTTTTTTCTTTTCCTTTTCTTGTGAATATAGCGTAGTGATCATTGACTTTAGGCTTGAGCTTGTTCCTTTAGCTTGACTTGTATGTAAATAAGTGATCTTGAGCATCTTGAGATCATCAACCAAGCATAATCTCTTTTTGCCTTCTCGTAAACTTTGCCATCTTGTGAACTTGTGACTTTTGGACTGGCATGCTCATACTATTGTTGTTTCTTGGTCTTGAAAGCTTGAATAAGACATCTTTCTTGAAATTCTTTAACTATAACACTTCGTCACTTCAAGAAAGACGTTCAGTATCAGAGTGACGAAAACTTATTTGAAATTCTTTGACTTTAATACTTCGTCACTTCAAGAAAGGACGTACGGTATCAGAGTAGCAGAAGTCTTGAAACATGTACTTGAGCTTTCATGATGTCTTTATATTTGTCGATTGGGTATGAGCATGTGGTTATGAATCTTTGAGACAACTAGAATCAGGTACCTTCACCTTTATCTTTAAGTATCCTGCATTAAAATAGTTAGCAATAAAGAAGAGGGACGAATATGGCTTTGTCATTCGCCCGTGTTTGGTTGGAGTAACCTTCGAATCCATAAGGATCGACCTGTGATCAGGTAGATTCAATTTAATAAGAGTCTCCTTGATAGGATTTCCAGGTGAAGTATCGAATCTTTCTAGCACATATGTATTAGATTCATCAAACTCAGCATGTTCTCATTACCAAAACGTCTCAAAGCAGACAGCACGATAAGAGTGAACCAGCGAGTTACTATCTCATCGATTGAAGTAAAAATTGATTTGGAAAATCAATCGATGTGTCACTTGCTAAAGTGGTTTTGTGACACATCGAGAGTGTTAATCATTTCAAAAGTTCATCATCAATCATCAATTCATATACTGTAACAAGTTTGATTCATTAAGAATCGCACCATTGTTTCTTTCTAGTTGTCACAAGCTTGATTCGTATAGTATCGCATAAGTCATCTACCATGAGCTTGTTTGATGTTGGCTCAAGCAGGATTTCCATCTTCACTGTGATTACTTGAGTATCACTCTTATGTTCTGGTAAAACCACAAGGATAATGCGTAGGACTCTTTATATATTTCTCGTTATTCACATTGTATGAGATAACAAGCATAATTTTGACAAGTGTTCTAATGTGATTTATGGATGATCTCTTTTAGCTCTAGACTCAATAGTGCACTTTGGTTTTAGTGATCGGAGGCTGGAGTAGACTGCCACCTTTTCAATACCAACTAACTTGGAGTGAGAAAGTTGATAGAAATACTTGTAATCTCTGTAAGAAATGAAACATAAACCTTTTGAGAGATTCTGAGTGGCTAGGGAGGGTTGTGTATTGCATCACTGGGTCCATGATGTCAGTCTTCAATGTCAGCAATCATCTTTGTGATTCTTGACAGCAGATGTATTGACCCTATTTCTGCCTAAGTGTAAGGAGGGCTTCTTTCTTTTCACCCTTTATCTTAACTTTTCTTTTTAATTCTTCAACCTCTTCAGCGCTTACCGAGACTTCATAACTAGTACCTTGTTGAGTTTGTTCCAGTACTAGCCCCATCTCAGTCGGCACATTTTCCTTAATCTCACTTTTACTCCTTTCTTCATACCTAAGGACTACTACACTATCTAGTGGAATATCCCTGGATAGATCCCTCTAGTTCTGGCTGGATCATGGGAATGGATACCTAAACTTAACCACCTTATAACTCCAATACAGTAATTTAAATGGTCGTTCTTTGGTACTTCCACATTTTTTCCAACACGTAACCATTTGCTCCCCCTTTATATATGCATCGATTAATCAAAAGAGTTTAACACATATATGGGATAGCGTACACTTGAGATCTTGAAAATCACATCTTTAGCCATATATTTTAATCACATTTTCTCCCTTTATCAAAAATATTAAATCTCTTTATATTTTGAATATCAATTAATTCAAATATAACTGTTTTCAGGGAAAAATGTCCAATTATTAACAAGCCGTATTAGGAACATTTTTAATGGTCCCCCTCGAATTATGATAGAATTATATGGTGTTTGAGTTTGTTAATTTGAAATTTTTTGAATTTACTAAGAAATTCTTGAAAATTCATACTCAAACACTATATATGCCTAATTTTTTAAATCTACACTACACATTTATAAATTAACAAGATTATTATGTACGAGGATTGACCTGAATGATGAGAACATCATATGATAGAATCATATGGTTCTTTGTAGCAGCCGTAGGTCATCCCCGTAGTCTCTCATAAGAAGTTGTCTTAGCTTCCCTATAAATCAGCAATCCTTTTTTGAGTAGATTCATAACTTTCTTGCAAGCCACATCAAGCACTCTTAATGTAAAAAGCCCAGATATCCGAAGTACACAATTAATTCGAAACCGTAACACCATAGTCAATTAAGTCTCGGATGTCTGTATTTCTCCTTACACGATAGAGATGATATAAATTGTAACATCAAAGTCAACTAAGTCCCGGATGTCACAATTATTCCCTCTTATGAAGTCGAAATGATAACACCTAAGTCAACTAAGTCCCAAATGTACTCATTTCTATATACAATTATTCAAAACAGTAACACCAAAGTCAATTAAGTCCCGGATGTCCATATTTCTCCATATAGTGATGATATAAATTGAAACACCAAAGTCAACTAAGTCCCGGATGTCACAATTATTCTCTTTAAGTAGTCAAAATGAAAAGACCTAAGTCAACTAAGTCCCAAATGTACTCATTTCTTTCTGCAGAATACTGACTAACTTAAGGAATCATCATTCTTATCAAACCTATGTGCACCTATTTTGTTAACTAATTCTACTTCTTTTAAGAATAAGCTTAGAGATTGACCGGTTGGGTAAAACATTAATTGAATCAGAAAGAATTATTCTCACGTTTTAAATAATTATTCTCCTAACACTCCCCCTAGAACTCAAATGATCATACTAAATGATGAGGAGATTCTCTCTCCCTATGAGGTTGAAATAGAGCACTCGAAAGAAACAAAGAAGGCCTAAAATCAAAAGAAGCTATCCATGAAGACAAGTTCAAGAGAAGGCTATCCTGTATACATTTACTCCTTCCCCCTTGCTGGTTTTGACACCTCAAAATCAGCAAAACTTTGTACGCACACATACTCGAGATTGTGTTTTAAGAATATCGTAACTTAAAGATCTAGCATGTGAATCAAACTTTCTAGGGCATTTAAACTATGAACTTATATCCAAACATTCCGATGTCTTTTTAATACTTATGAAATTGGTAATATTGATCGAATGTCGTTTAAAGCCTATACTCACTAGGTCTCATATTTCAAATAAGTCCATAAAGTTGTAAACAAATGACATCTAAAGCTTGTGTAGTTAAAATCCATTAACTCCTCTTAAATTGTGATCCGTCATTATTAAAAATCATGACTTAATTTGAAAGACCATATAAAAATTATTTATGAAAATGTATCCCCCTCAAATAATGATCCGTTTTCTATTTAAAGAGCTATTGTCATTGTTTGAGTGGTCGAATTGTCTTTGAAAAATCTTTTTGTGATTACTGAAAACACTGATTCATTGTGAAGACAACTTTTTACCAATAAAAATAAGATTTCTCTTATTTTAACACATAAGCGCACTGACACGTACACTTATGGTATAAAGAAAGCGCGGGTTGTGTTGCAAAGTAAACACAAGCCTTTGCATGGTCATAAAGTAGACCATGCCCAAGAATAAATTCCCGTTGAGAGGTCAAGTTTTCTTTTTGAAATACTTGCCTTTAAGATGATGACCGGGTTGCTATCTGAAATAATAGCAAGCCACTTGGCATGTTTTGAAAACATTTGAACTTCTACTCGAACTTCATTTACAGCCTCGTATCATTATTAAATGACATTTTTAAGACCGTAAATGTTATCGATTTTCAGAAGACTACCTCTTTTTATTTTTTTCACATTTTTTAATTTTTTCTTTGGTTTTTAAGATTTTATATTTTTGTATTTTGATTTTATAAAAGTTTTCTAAAAAAATGAAAAATCTTTTTGGATTTTATGGATTTTAATATATATACATATGATACACAAGATATCAGAATAGGTACCACCACTATTCTTTAGCTTTATCTGCCAATGGTTTAGTGTCTCAGGCGTAAAACTTCGCATTCCCAATTGTTGATAAGAAATTCAATTCTTTCTCTGCATAAGGCTTTAGTAAGAATCCGCTAGTTGATAGTCCCGTGTTGACAAAAGTAAATCTCTACCACATCATTCTCCACTTGCTTTGATGAATGGAATCTGATGAGTCAATATGCTTGTTGAGAATGTTGACATTGTTTAGCATAAGGCAATAGCCGCTTTTGTTATCACAATACATTGGAATTTTATTGAATCTAAGGCCATAGTCGGTAAGCTGTGATCTCATCCAAAGGATTTGAGCACAACAGCCAGACATGGCAATATATTTAGCTTCCATACTGGATATCGCAATGCTTTGCGCCATTTGTGAGACCAGCACACAAGTCTGTCTCCCAATAATTGCTACATCCAAAGGTACTTCGTCTAGTAACTTGGTAAACCCGCGTGATCAGCCGTCTGCATAGCTTTAGAGCAATTAGAAGAATCCTTTGGATACCCAGGTCCCCGAATTATGGTTCCTCGTAGTATTTAAAGATCCTTTTCACAGCAAGGAAGTGTCGTTCGTAGTTGTTTGCCTGATACCCGGGGGCACACCAGCATACAACAAATGTATAGGTCTGGTCTACTGGCTATAAGAATACATAGGGTGCTAAAACATTCCACGATATGGTGTAGATCTACGAAGGCTTTCCTTGTTGGGGGGGGTATCTTCATCCATTTGGATGTCTCCACCATAGGGAGTATCCATGGGCCACAATATTCCATTACCATCTTTCTTCAAAGATCCTAGAGCATATTTAGTACTGGTTAAAAAGTGCCTTCAGGGAACATTGTGAAATCTGTAGATCCTAGAAAAAGTGAAATTTTCCCATCCAACTCATCCTAAACTTTTGAACACATTATTTTGAAATATAATTGGTCACTTAAGCAGGTGTCTAGACAAAAGATTATATACATCAACATAGATTTGTACCAGGAGAAATAATCTTTGCCTTGTCTTCTGATGACCAATGTGGGATCCACGGTTCCTTTAGAGAATTCCTGAGAGAGTAGAAACTTCGACAATAGATCGTACCACGCGCGAGGAGCTTGTTTCAACCCATAGAGAGCCTTCTTAAGCTTGTACACATGATTCGGATTGTCTTGATCCACAAACCCGTCCGGTTGACTGACATAAACTTCTTCGCGCATAATGCCATTTTGTTAGCCTTAATTTTATATAAGTCGAACAAGAATGTTATCGGTCTTATTAGTCGTAATTAGTCTTGTTAAGTAATAGAGCTAAGTCCGGTTCGACGGGCTTGGATTGGAATCTAATATTAATCCATGTTTCGGCTCAAAGCCCAAGAAAAGCCAAGCCCCCGCCCAAGTTAAAAGCCCACATGCCTCTCATGGGCTCAAGGGAATAATATATCCAATCTCCACACATGAAAGGGTTGTGGGAACCATTTCTGTCCATAGTTTGTGGTGTGTGTGAAGCTTCCACATCTCTAGTTTCCTCTCTAATAAATCTTCCAACTTTTCTCTTCTATTTTCTACTTTTTTGCTTATTGGTATAGCTATTAATTGGAAAATGGATTAAGCCTTTTTTGGGATAACATTGGTATCAACGCACACGGGGTGGGTTTTAGTGGTCTAGTATGCTTGTTTTTTCTTTCTACTATTTTGTACAATTTTCGGCCTTAATCTCTATTATTGTGAAATGGATTAAGCTTTTGGGATAACATCTGCTCGAACTTCATTTACAGCCTCGTATCATTATTAAATGACATTTTTAAGACCGTAAATGTTATCGATTTTCAGAAGACTACCTCTTTTTATTTTTTTCACATTTTTTAATTTTTTCTTTGGTTTTTAAGATTTTATATTTTTGTATTTTGATTTTATAAAAGTTTTCTAAAAAAATGAAAAATCTTTTTGAATTTTTATGGATTTTTAATATATAATACAATAGAACATATACAGGATATTTGAATAAGTACCACCACTATTCTTCAACTTCATCTGCCAATTGTTTCAGGGTCTCTGACATAAAACTTCGCATTCCCAGCTTATTGATAAGAAATTCAATTCTTTCTCTGCCAAGAGCTTTAGTGAAGATGTCCACTAGCTGATACTCCGTATTAATAAAGTAAAGCTCTACTACTCCGTTATTAACTTACTTTTTTATGAAGTGGAATCTGATGTCAATATGTTTTGATCGAGAATGTTGAACATTGCTGTAGCATAAGGCAATAGCGCTTTTGCTATCACAATATATTGAAATTTTATTAAATCCAAGGCCATAGTCGGTAAGCTGTGATCTCATCCAAAGGACTTGAGCACAATAGCCAGACAAGGATATATGTTCAGCTTCCATACTGGATATCGTAGCGCTTTCCTACCTTTTTGATGACCAGCTAACAAGTCTATCTCCCAGTAGTTGCATACATCCAGATGTACTTCGTCTAGTATCTTGGCAACCCGCATGATCAACATTTGCATAAGCTGTTAGAGCAATAGAAGAATCATTTGGATACCAGATTCCCCTATTAACGGTTCCTCTTAGGTATTTAAAGATTCTTTTTATAGCATGTAAGTGCTTTTCGGTAGGCTTTGCCTGATACCGAGCACACATGCATACAGCAAATGTAAGGTCTGGTCTACTGGCTGTTAGATACACAAGGGTGCCCACCATTCCACGATAGTGTGTAGGGTCAACGGATTTCCCTTGTGTATATTCATCCAGTTTGGATTTCTCCACCATGGGAGTATCCACGGGGTCACTAGATTTCGTACCAAATTTTTTCAAAGATTCTAGAGCATATTTAGACTGGTTTATAAATACGCCTCTGGGACTTTGTGAAATCTGTAGTCCTAGAAAAAATGATATTTTGCCCATCATCAACATCTTAAACTTTGAACACATTATTTTTGAAAATTGTTCACATAGTTCAGGTGTAGTGGATGTAAAGATTATATCAGCATAGATTTGTACCAGGAGAATATCTTTGCCTTGTCTTTTGATAAACAATGTGGGATCCACGGTTCCTTTAGAGAATTCCTAAGAGAGTAAAAACTTTGACAATAGATCATACCACGCATGAGGAGCTTGTTTCAACCCATAGAGAGTCTTCTTAAGCTTGTACACATGATTCGGATTGTCTTGATACATAAACCCGTCCGGTTGGCTAACACAAACTTCTTCGCGCAGAATGCCATTGGACGATCATATTCATGTGAGCAGCATATGCAAGGAAAATTTGAATAACATCAAGTCTAGCCACAGGAGCAAAGGATTCCTCAAAATCAATTCCCTCTTCTTGATGGTAACCACGAGCAACCAAACGAGCCTTGTTCTTTAGAATTCCTCCCATTTCATCAAGCTTCACCTTGTAAATCCATTTTAAAGTAATAACCATCACTTTATTTAGACGAGGAACGAGTTCCCAGACATCAAGATGTTCAAATTCATTAAGCTCCTCTTGCATTGCTTCAATCCAACATGCTTGAGTTAATGCGTCTTTATAGTTCTTTGGTTTAACTGATGTGAGAAAGGCATCATAGTAACAAAATAAGGCTTGTTCATGGAGTTAGAGTCTTATGGAAACAGGTCTTTCGAGTTCACCGATGATGTTGTCTAAAGATGATCATTGGTCTATTTGGTAACGTGTTCTGAGTTAGGAGCAGCAGTGTGCACAATGGTGGGAATAACTTCTGAAGAAGAAGATGCTTCATAATCGTTTTCTGGAATTGGAATGCCAAAGAATGCATTTTTATTCATGTGTGCAACATCTAAGTCGTGATTCTCTTCTTCAACGTCGTTAGAAATGATAGGAGATTGAGTTTCGGGTGTTGTTTGTGAGTTATTAGGTGATGGTGCATCTTGGTCAACAGTTGGTCAACAGTTGTTCGTTCATGCATTAAACGAACTTTATTTGCATGAAATTCATGTTGTCCCAAGTAAGCATGAAGCTGATCAATATTAGTTATGTGCAAGTCCCGAACCAGTTTGACATCTGTCACAAATTTGCTCCACTCAGGAGGAAGAGTATTCAAAAACTTGGTGTTCACTTGAAATTGTTCCAGTTTCACATTGTAGATGTTCATGTCATTGAGTAGCAGTGAAAATCTCAAGTAGAAATCACGTAGTGTTTCCCCTTCTTATAAGCAAACTTATCGAATTCATCATATAGTTTACACTCTCTTTCCTGTTTCGTCAATGAAGTTCCTTGCATGAGAAGTTGAATTCTTTCCCAAAGTTCCTTGGCGATTCGATGATTGCTAACAAGTGCATAGACCTCTGGTGGTAATCCTTGGAGAATGATATTTGTTGCTTTGACATCACAATCAGCTTGAATTGCATCTGCAGGAGTCAATTCAGAGTATTTTCTTGGCCTAGTCACACCATTTTCCTCAATTGTAGGCCAGATGAGTGGACCATTTTCAACGGATTCAAGGATCATTCGTCCATGTTGTCTATTCATCATGTATAGCTCCATTCTGCTTTTCTAAGAATCGTACATATCCTTTTCCAACATAGGTGGACGATTGTCAACACCCGAAAGAATCGCTTTGTCAGCAAGAGTCGTCATTGAGAAATTTGTATGTTAAAAGATTACTGTTTGATCGAACGGTGGTAGAAAGAAATTGTGTTTGATTAAGTTGTCTTTAAGTGTTTTAATACTTGAAGTTACACGGGATTTTACAATTCTTGACAAAACCGGGAAAACAAGTAAATGTTTCACGGGATTTTACAAGTCAAAGAAATAAACCGTGTAAATTTGAAAATTTAGTAGTTCGGTTTCAATTAAAAAATTGACTAGATCGGTTCCAACTATATTGACAGTAGATCGGTTGAAACTAGAAACCAGTAGATCGGTTGAAACTACAAACCAGTAGATCGGTTGAAACTACAAACCAGTAGATCGGTTGAAACTAGAAACTAGTAGATCGGTTGAAACTACAAATCAGTAGATCGGTTGAAACTAGAAACTAGTAGATCGGTTGAAACTACAAACCACTAGATCGGTTGAAACTAGAAACCAGTAGATCGGTTGAAACTACAAATCAGTAGATCGGTTGAAACTAGAAACTAGTAGATCGGTTGAAACGACAAGCCAGTAGATCGGTTGAAACTATACGAAACCCACAATCTTCAAAACACAAAAAGACACCTTTTTATGGTTGTTTTGAAAAAATTCTTGTACAACTAGTGTTACTAACCCTATAGGAACAAGAAAAATAGAAACTTTAAGGTTTTTAAGCCGAAAATTTTAAAATCAAGATTTTGGTCTTTATAAAGGTTTTGAACACAAAAATGATATTTTTTAATGATTCTAAGCACATACACCTATATCCAAGGATATTAGATCAACTTTACCTAAGTAAATGATCTTTTAGTGTATAGAGGAGCTTCGAAAACAAAGAAAAATAGGAAAAAGGACGTACGGTTTGCAAGAAAACAACACGAATCAAATGTAAAACACAAAAACTAAACACACCACTCCATGGCTCTTGATACCAATTTAAGAATATCTAATAACATACATGATGAGGGAAAATTTTAGGAATACGAAATTCCTAGGAAAGTGTCGGTCGCTTCCATAGATAATTGTCGTTAGCTCGTTAAGTATTTTTTGGAAACTTACATAGTTAGTTAGACCAAGGCCCATGGATTAGTCCATTAAGCCAAGGCCCATCCACCCTTGTAAGTATAAATACACCTCTCTATTCCTTGGAGAGGTGGTTGGATTGGTTTTTATGTTCTCATTTTTTTTTCACTTAGATGCATTTCAAGTTCCATGTTCCTTACTTTCCTCCACTAGAAAAATACAACCTTCCTCCCAATTCTTCTGTCTAAGTTCTTGGTTCATAGAATAAAAGATTACTGTGTGCGTTCATAATTGGTGAGTCAAGAGCCCTGAGTTATATTTGTGCCTAGATTTTTTGTGTTTAATACTGTTGCTTGCGTCTCTCTTTACTATCGTGTAGCGCACTCTTTTTGTTTGTTATTCCGTACATACTTATCTTTCTTTTATTTTGTTTTAAAAGCTTCTTTGTACACTAAAAGATATTACCTAGGAAAGTTGAATCTAGTACTTTTGGATAAAATAGGTTTATATTTGCTTTGGATCAAAGAAAAACATCATTTTTTACAACTTTTGTATTCGAAAAGCTTTAAAAAGTACAAATCTTGATTTTGAAATTTTCGGCTTAAAAACCATAAAGTTGTCATTTTTAAGGTACCTATAGGTTTAAGAATACTAGTTGTACAAAAAAATTTGGGAAAAACAATCAAAAAGGTATCTTTTTGTGTTTTAAAGATTTTTGAGTTTTCGTGACTTGTTTTAACAACCCGAATTCGCAGTTTAGTTGTAACCCTAATTCGCAATTTTACGTGTTTACCCAAATTCGCAATACCCTAAATCGCAGTTTTAGTGTAACCCTAATTCGCAAACCCTAATTCGCAGTTTTAGTGTTACCAAACAGTAGGTAACTATACCCACTAGATAACCAAACAACACAAACATAAAACGAACAGTCCATTACGGAATCATTACGGCTATATACTTACAAACACAACTCACAAAACCGCTAACACCTGAAACACAGCGGACCTCACCATAACAAACACCTTAACACGTGATTGAGACCTGAGACAGTTTAGTGAAACACCAAACTCCGGGGCAACAACTCACACTCACACGTCTACAATTATACCAAAACACACGGTACGTACACAAAACCATACCAACACCAACCGCTTACCACTACACAGAACTACACACGGACCACATTCAACCACCTAGTGCTTATACATTTGGTGGGTCTCGATGACAAGTTTCTTCTCCGATTGTTAGATTGTCACCAGGGACGGAACTTGGGCAATTTTCTTGGGGGGGCCGAAATCAGCGTAAGTTTGAGATGAAAATCATAATGTATATGTACCAAAAAGAAAGACAAGAAATGCACGATAATTCGAAAAAAGGGCAATAAGCTTTCCCATGATTGTCATAAACATTCAAGTATTTAACTCCATTCACAAGAGCAAAACATACAAAAAAAGGCAATAAGCTAAATCATTAAAAATAGGGCAATAAGCTAAATCATTCAAAAAAGGAGCAAAGTGATGACAGAGGATTGAACCAAGAGCAGAACATACAAAATAAGGGACAATAAGCTAAATCGTTCAAACTTTCAAAGACAATTCATTCTTGAATAAGCTAAATAATTCAAAGTAACAATTCACATAATAAATTAATTAAGGATTATAAAAAATAAAATAAAACACATATACCTTGATTGGCTTGAAAAATTAAGTGATCAAGACCTTTTCTTTAATATCATATTAATAAATTATGAGGTAAATTTTGAGTTTGAAACTAAAGATTGAATATTATTAGATTTGAGATTAGGAAATGGGGAGCCGAGTGACAGAGTAAGGTTTTTACTTTTTTGGTTTAGAGAACACAAATGTGTGCCACGATAGTTTTGTTCTGCACAATGGCTCTAGATATCTTTCACATGACGTTTGGTTTCCAAATTTTTAGGGGGGCAAAATATAAATTATCTTTTTCTATATGATTACATAGTATACAAAAAATGATAATTATAAGCAAAAAATTTGGGGGGGCCGCAACCCCCCTTGGCCCTTAATATATTCCGTCTATGGGTATGAGATGGAGGTATCAGGGTTTACAATATGAAAACACGACAAACGAGAGACTGTAAGTGTCGTTGCTTTGGTGGCTTTAGTAAACTTCAAAAAAAAATGTAAAATAAAAATTATCGTGTGTGGTTATGCAGATGCATAGGATTGTCAAGGAATTGTTTGAGAAGTGCCCTAATACAGGGATTGAGTTCTATAGAGATGATGCAACTAATAAGTTTTGTAGGTAAGTTTACAAGTCAAAAATTAACTTTAAGTACAAGGCTGAAGTTAAGCTGAATCTAAACCCCTTAAATACAATTGTTTCTTCATAACCTTGTCTTAACTAAACATTTTTCACAGTACTTTGTTTGTGAAAAACAAAGCAAATCATAAAAAGTGGCGACATGAGTTAACCCAATTTACGGTTTTAGACTTGTTGCTCCATAGCTTTAGTGGTGGAGATGTGTATCCTTGCAAGCTTATAATAGAATACTCGTCATGACTGAGCAATTGGACGAATTACTTAAATGTTACCACATAGATTAGTTGAGTGATTTGAGTGTTTTTCCTACTTCGTGAGGTGTTTGGTTGTGTGCTAGTGATTAAACAAAAAATTGCTTAAAGGGAAAATCTTAAACCTTAGTTTGGGATACATTTTCATAAATTTTCTAAAGTCTACTTGAGGACAAGTAGATTAAGTGAAGGGTATTTTGATGACATCAAATAATGGTCAATTTTAAACATCCATTAAACCTACCCTAAATGGCTCGATTTTATATTAATAAACCTGAATTGTACTTAATTGCTTATTTTGGTTATTTGCAAGTAAATATCGACAAAGATAAAAGTTAATACAACAAGGCAAAACTCATTTTGGAGCTTAAACGAAGAAATCATAAAAGACCATTGTTCTGACAACCTATGCGCCGTATCCAACAAGAAGATACGGCGTATCTGTGCCTAAGACTTCACTTAGCATCCACGATAAAAAGACTAATACGCCGTATCCAAAGAAACATACGCCGTATTAATTGCAAGTCATGGAATTTATTTATAAAAGAATTTCTAGAATATATTAAAACGTGGAGCCGCGCCAAGACCTCCCAATACGATTACGCCGTAATTGGAACTCTTTTAATACGCGTAATGACCGAATTCCCAGAGTCCTATAAATACTGAACCCTAAAAACGAATTTAGTTGAAAAAACCATACCCAAAGACCTAAGAAAAGCATTTAACCACCAAGGTTCGATTTTAGAAGAGAATAAGAACGCCAAGAAGTCTCGTCAACGCCCTTCAATCCATAGAAAACTCATGTCTAAATTCTTATACTCTAAGATACACTTTTAGTTTTTTAGGTATCATCAGTAACTTGTTAGGTTTACCTTAATCGTCCCATCATGACATTGTATTCGTTACATGGTTAATGGCTTAAATACCTTTGGTATTAGCCATGTTTATGATAATTTAATGTTTGGTTTATTTTATTATGTATTGCTTCCTGTAAGTTGTGTGTTGCTTTGTGTTTATCAATTTATACTCGTTTATGTGCTTAAGTATGCGACCTATCAATCAACTGGTCAGGATTATAAAAAATAGAATGTAAGGCTAGATACCAAGGATAGCACTCCATAACTGCAATTTATATATCTAATAATAAGATCACAAATAAAAGTTGTGTACTTTATGCCCAATGGTTTAGGTAAACACGTTATGACTATCTGGTGATCCTAGGATCAACTAAATAACGTTCTGATTCCTTGGTAAAAATCTAACAAGTGGAAATACTATATACAAAGCCGTTAAGCCATAAGTTGGTAAAGACTCGACGAGTTAAGATTCAGTAAGATCACCATTATTGTCTCTTAAGATAGATTATAATCAACCGCGAGTGCTTTATACGGATTTGGTTAATTGTGACAGAATTGTCAATTCTACGTTTTAGGAAGAACAACCAGCTGTAAATCTATGAATGCTATATCAACAACGAGGACAAGACAACCCATTGCAACATATAAATTAAAACCTACTTTTATTATATTAAACATGTTAGTACTTTTCCTTACATTAAGGCTATTACACGGCATTTCTCAATCTCTACTAACTATCAACTTGTATGTGTTAATCGTACTAATCTTAGTCTAGGTAAAACCAAACTCGTGTCAGTCTCATCAGGCTGAAAACCTCCCCTTTTAACTGTTAGTTTAGGTTTTAACTTAGTATTTAACAAAGAAATAATTTAGGGCTAACTTAGATAACTAAAATACTAATAGATTTAAGTATTAACACTCGCTCTTATTGATCGACATCCTACTTATGAATCGAAGTACAACTATTGGTACACTCCCCGTTAAGTTTTTTTTTTGTAAAGTCGGTAAAATATAAATAGTAAAACTTGATAATAAAATACCTACGCACAATGACACCTCAAACTTTATGCGCTGCAGTCTGAGATGAATTGGTTTTTAATTCCTTATTTATTAGTATTTTTTTAGTTTAGTTTAACTTAGATTAGTTTGCATTGTATATTATTGCATATTATGTGTTTGTTTAAATTTTTGCATTAATTTTTCTTCGCTGGTATTGTGCTAATCGAATAACCAATACGGCGTATTCAGTCAATTGAATACGGCGTATCATACTTTCGTAATCCATACAGCGTAATCTGTTCAACAGATCAATACGGCGTATTCACTCAATTGAATAAGGCGTATCGATCATATGATACAACAGCAGGTTGTATTTTTCATATTCTGTTCTCGTTTTTTCTGTATTTTCTTTCTTTCGAGCGTATCCTACTGATTGTTTATCCTCTGTTTCAGGTAGTGCATGACCATGAGTTCGACCAAAGAGCTCGTTACACCTTACAAGGAACCTGAATGAGTGTTTCGATCATCGAGGAAGCTTTCCAGGATACGCAGTCTTGACTATTTGAGTTCACCAGAATTCAATTTATTTTCTGATCCCAAAGATCAGTTTGAAGAAGAAGAAACAGAAGCAATGGGGGACCGACTATGGAAGAATACATGGCTAATACCCGAGAAGATTATGGTTCGGGTATTGCTAGGCCTAAGGTTGATGAAAAGGCTTACTTTGAATTGAAGGGACAATTTCTCAAGACTACGTGATAATACTTTCTGTGATTCAGATATGAAGATGCCAAATCACATGAGAAAGTCTTGAGATATTTTTATGTGACCTAATTTCATATACCAGAAGTAACTCAATGATCCCCCAAAAAAAAAAATAATGCTTCAGAGGTTTCCTATGTTACTTACTGGAGCGGCAAGTCGATGGCTAAGGAATGAACCAGCTGGTTCAATTAATACTTGGGAAACTCTTAAGAAAAAAAATTTAGGCAAATATTGTCCACCTGCCCGGACTGCTAAAAAGATAGAGGAAATCAATAACTTTTACAAGAGCGTGACGAGACTCTTTACCAAGCTTGGGAACGCCTCAAGGAACTATTATTGAGATTTACTCAACATTATTTAATGGATATGCAGGAAGTGATCTTGTTTTACAAGGGATTGGATGTACCTACGAGACAAATTCTTAATTCTAAGGGTGCCATACCATCTATGAGGGCTGCTGATGCTAAGAAAGCCATCAAAGACATGGCGCATCATTCTTAAAAATGGCACAATAGAACGTCTACTATGACTAGAAGTACTGACACTTCTGATGGATTAGCTGCTATTCAAGCTCAACTAAACAACCTTGGAAGAGAGATTAAGAAAGTAAATGAAAGAGTGTATGCTGCTCAAATTGGATGTGAATCATGCGGTGGACCGCACTACACTAAGGATTGTCCACTTAAGGGAGAAGGGAAAACATTCGAAGAAGCATACTACACTCGATTTAGAGTACCATTCCCCCAAGGAGAAAGATATATAGCAACTACTCCAGGATTTTACCAACGAGATAATGCAAATCCTTCGTATCAAGAACGAAGGCAAACAACAGAAGAGTCGTTGAGCAAGTTTATGGCTGAATCTGCTAAAAGACATGATGAAAACTCTAACTTGATCAAGGAAATTCAAGCCGCAATGGATTCTGCAATTAGAAATCAAGGAGCCTCGATCAAAGCTTTGGAAATTCAAATCAGAGAAATGAGCAAAGTACTTCAAGAGAGGGGGTCTGGAAGTCTTCCTGGCTCAACATAAACAAATCCGAGAGATCATGTCAAGTCGATCTGCGGACTACTTATTTGAAAACTGACATCCTTCAATACGTCGTGTCGATCACAACAGATACTCGTATCGAACCCACTTAACAGAATGCAGTTTTCAACTAAGTCAGATCGATTATTCATTTTCCAAGTCGATTGCCGATGATAGTTTATGTTGAAAGTCCGACGGGACTTAGTAATTAATAGATAAGAGAATAATATACACTTAAACACGAAGAGGTACTTATAGAAAGCAGAGGATGGTAACCAATCGAAGCATCAATGAACGTGGCATAGCTCGCTGTTCTTGAAGATTTCCTCTACCTCCAAATGAAAAAGACCTGGCGTTTTACTATACCCTTGTTATATTAATAATATTCGTTTTGAAAAAGCCTTAGTAACATAGATCCATCGTAAGTGTTATGCCGTACTTAACATTTTAACCAACCCAGTCTAGGTGAATTGACACCTACAAAAATAATCCATTGAACTGGCTTAATTTTACAATGAAACAAAAAGATGGCCAAAGTGATTATTCAGTTACTGCAAACTTAAGCTACTTATTTCTCACCGTCCTTATCACCTACAAACAAAATGCCAAATGAGTGATGAATATATGCATGGAATCTACCTCAGATGTATGAAAGGGGAAGACCGAAAGAAAAGTGGTTAAGCGGTTTGTCTTAGGCAGATTATGGAATAATTCCCAACTTCCCACCTCCAATTCAAACAACAAACCTTTTTGAAGCAGTTTAATTGCGATAACCACCTACTTTGGCCATATTTATAGGAGGTTTATAAAGTGGATGATGTAGATAGTACCTTATCAACCGGAGAACAAGCTATTCAAATGTTGAAGTTTCATTTGGAAAGGTCATAAAACAAAACATGATGAAACAACAAGCTGACAAGCATAGGACTGCCAGGAAGCTTAAGGTGGGTGATTAGGTAGTTTTAAAGCTACAACCACATAGGAAGGTTTCTATTAGACAAGACAAGAAAAATAAGTTTTCTCCCAAGAGCTTTAGACCTTTTCAAGTAGTCAAAGAGATTGAACAAGTGACCTATGAGTTGGCTTTGCCTACACATGCTCAAATACACAATGTATTTTGTAGAACCGTAGGGGGTTGAATACGGTCTTTTTGACTTCTTCAAAGTTTACAAAACTTCAAGTCTCAAAGAAATAGAGTGGTGTATTGATCTACTTAGCTATTTAAACAATAAGTAGATAAAGAGAGAGACAGAGAGAGAAAGACCACGATATATATTGGTTCAGGATTGAGGGTTTATACCATGGTACGTCCAGTTATGAATCCATGACACCTATACTATTACTCTAGTATAATCCTTATGGTGGACTATAGATTGTATTACAACTTCGCTCACTAAGAAGAGCTACTCCCTACGATATTTCGCCATCGGAATCCACCCCTATGAACCCGCGATTCAACTTTTCTTATAGGATCACTAAGATCAACTAGGACCACTAAGAACTTCCCCTTGGAAGCTTACCAAACCCCAAGTAGATCCCCAATGATCTAGGCTTGATCACAAAGATAGAAGACTTCCCTTACAACCAAATTGAATAAAGTTGTTTGATACGAATCAAGCCCTAACCTAACGTAGAGACTCGATTCTAATATAAAGGGTATGAGAAAGAAGACCCTCGACTAATAATATAACAATGTGAGATTAGGTTAACTTTTTGTCTCTCACTTTAAAGATTGTTTCTTCAATAGATGATAAAAGAGAAGATTAAGAAACATAAGAGGTGGTTAGACTTAAAGGATATGAGAAGAGAAAAGTGAGGAAGAAAGAATGGCAAGAGGTGAGGAATACAAAGGCCAAGAGGTGGAATTTATAGGCCAAAAACTTAGAAGTGGCAATTTCAACCAGCCAGTGGCGCGAAGAGCCACGCGTCAGCGCCCTAGAAACCCGACCCAGGTTTTTTCGGTTTTGGGCGTTTTAACTACCCGCTATTACTAAATCCCCATTTGCACTTCACGCTTTGACCTTTACATCATTCTTACACTTAAGGTCGACCAACTCAATAGCCATTTGATAAAAACATTTGTGAAGTAGTAAAAGCATTTTGGGGATGTTTGTCTAATATCAAAGAGATAGAGAAGAACTATTAGATAAAAAGGTGTGATTAGGTATTCCTCACATGTATATGTTTTAGTTGAAAACTAACCATGGTTAGTTTGATGAGTTGGCATGGTTAAGAGAGAAAATGAATATACTAAAAGAATAAGTAGTGTAGATGTTGTAAAGGGGGGAATTTAAAATTCAAAATCAATTAGCACAAGTAGGATAAAGATAAGATGGAATGAGTTGGCATGATGTGATGGAGTGATGTGATAGCAGGGTGCCTATAGCTTATGATTCAAATTCAAATTTGAAATGTTAGGGATAAGGATAAGGTTGAGGTGTAGTGAGTTGGCAATGGGTTGAAGTGAGTTGGCAAAGGTTTGATGTTGATGTAATAGGAGGGAGCCTAAGCTTCTAATTCAAAATTCACATTTTAAATGTTAAGAAAAGTGGTGAGGTGGCAAGGTGTGTAGAAGAAGCTTGGAAAGTGTGTGAGTTTTGAATTCAAACAAAGAGGTGTGTGAGAAGAGGTGTATGGAGGAAGCTTTGAGAGAGAGTGTGTGTGTAGTTTGAATTCAAGTGAAAGTTTTGTGAGTGTAGAAATGAAGAAGAAGAATGAATAGGTAATGTGTGGTAGAGAATGTTGAGATGTGATGTTTAGGAGCCTATGTTGGAATGTTGAGAGACAAGAAGTACAACAAGGTAGAATGGTGTAAGGGAATGTGAGTTGTCCCATGTGGGTATGTTCTGGGGAAGGTTTTAAGTAGATAGGTTTAAGCTTTAATACGAGGAAGGTTAAGTGATGAGGAAGATGAAGGTGATAATCAAATGATTGATTAAATTAATAATCACATTGCCATAAGAGAAAAAAGAGATGGGCAAATGTGACTAAGAAATGGTTTAGGAAATGAATGTTTAGAGTGTGTGGAAGGTGTGAATAATCATTTGTTATTCAAGTATGATAATCAAATGATAATAGGATGTATAAAGGAAAAAGGCGGTGTAAAGTTAAGTGTTAGTTTGGCAAGACGAAATGAAATGTCAAATGAATGGAATAACCGACGTAATGGAATAAATAGTGTAATGTAATGATTCATTATCATTATTAATTATGTTTGGTTTGTATGATAAGACGTAATGAAATTATGATAAAAAGACTAAAATGCCCTATTAATGATAGGAACATTTATTTAATATGGTTAGTTAATAGTGGAGTTTTATGTAATTTTGATTTTTATTACGAGATGTAATGAAAAAAAAGCAAGGACTCCTAAGGAATGGTTTTGGTGTAATAGGTAATGAATCATTACATTTTATAAATGTAAACAAACAACATTTTTTTCTTCCATCGTAATAATCTTTTTCATTCCTCTTTTGATTACAACATACCAAACACGAGAAATAATTAAGGGTCTTTAATGGTCAAATCATTTCTTTAAGTCAATTAAGAAATTATATATTAGGAAGCACATTATTGGTTCAATACTTTGATAGCCAAGACTTACTATCACGAATGCATTGTCACCTTTTTATCAGCCTAACTCGTTTAATGTAGTGACGTAGCCAGTAGCCACGTAGGGTGATTGATTATTTCACTAATATGTGGCTTATGTTAATCTTTCAGCAAGCATAAGAATATCGAGACCGAGATTGTTTTGCGTAAAATAAGCAAACGAGAAACTAAAATCGGGAAAAGGAACTTTTAAAATGATACTGTATATGACTAGTAAAAAGAGCTTTTAAAACTATTCCAAATTCCAAATATAATTTTTTTTTTTTTTTTTGAACGGCGACTTTTATTAAGAAAAACTAGCAAGGAGCTAGAAATTACAAAGAAATAAGAGACGGGTTTTTATACCAATCGTCCCAGCTAAACAAAGTATTGCATCTATACCGACACCAGTAATAAGAACTACAAATAATCTCATCAAAAAACGTCTCCTTAGATTTGGGCTTGGCCTCGAACATCTTCTTATTACGAAAATTCCATAGAAGCCACCACATCACAAAATAAATACCTTGGAACATGCTTTTATTCTTCTTCGGCAGTTTTACATTATCGATCCAAGACCTCCATTCTCCGTAAGAGTTAATATCCATAAAAGGCACGTCCCACCACCGATTTATTAATTTAGAAATCTTCTTTGCCGTGTTACAAGCGAAGAACAAATGATCATTGGTTTCAATCCCGACATCACAATTCACACAAGATAGAGACTCAATATCTATACCACGTCTGGAAATGTTAAATCTAGTAGGTAAGGAGTTCGTCATTACCTTCCAAGCGAAGGTGTTCACTTTGTTGGGAACATATCGAATCCACCTAGTCTTTAGATCACCTTTCGGAAGTAATCGCGAATCTATCATGTTTCTTGACGAAGCCACGGTATAACCACCAGAATTGTTCAATGTCCAAGACCATGAATCAGGAGACTGAGTAAGCACCACAGGGTTAATCACTTTCGCTAACTCTTCAACTTGAGTGAGTTCCAGCCCTCCTCTCGGATGTCTACGAAACGAATGGTAAAGACTAGGATGCGCAAGTTTTTGACCTACTGTAATTTGTTTGCTGTTTTCGAGAGCATACGCTCTAGGGAATCTATTCTTAAGCTTGCCCCCATCACACCACACGTCATCCCAGAATAAAGTCGAAAGGCCATTCCCAAGTTTCTTCTTCATGAACAAAAGCAGGTTAATACCCTTTTCCTCAAGCCTCCTAACCTCTTTAATAATATTTATCCAACATGAATTAGCTCCTTTACCCGAAATCTCATCAATCTTTCCATTGGCTCCGTGTATAGCCTTGATAACACGAGACCAAAGCGTAGGCTCATGGGCTAAAAATCTCCAAACCCATTTAAATATCAATCCTCTATTAAGAGCATAAAGACTAAAAATACCTAGACCACCGTTATCTTTAGGAGCAAGAGCCTTCTTCCATTGAACCCACGAAGCTTTTTTACCCGAACTCTCATGACCATTGAAGAATTTACTTCGAAGAGATTCCAGAATTTGAATGACACCTGCAGGAACTTTAAACATTGACATGTGAAAAATAGGCATCGAGCCAAGTACCGATTTGATTAACATGAGCCGCCCTCCAATCGATAACATTTTCATCTTCCATCTTGATAGACGTCTTCTAATTCTATCAATAATGTCCTTCCAAGATTGAATTTTATTCATGTCCCCTCCAACATAAGAACCAAGATATAAAAAAGGAGCTTTAAGAACAAGACATCCGAATTTGGTCGCCGCTCGAGAGACTTTACCATTATCAACTTCAATGCCCATGATTTTGCTTTTGCACATATTGATTTTTAAACCTGAAACCTTATGAAAACAATCAAGAACATGGATAAGAGAAGTTATATTACTTTCGCTCCATTCACCTATAAAAACCGCATCATCCGCATAGAACATGTGCGAAAGATTAACCAAACCACCAACATCGATACCATGGAACATACCCGCATCAACCACTCTTTGAAATGAAATATGGAGACTTTCCATGATTAATAAGAATAAAAAAGGAGATAACGGATCACCTTGTTTAAGACCTCTACCAAATTGAAACTCGTCGGTTGGACTACCATTGATAATGATAGACCCTTTCGAAGAATGAAGACAACATTGAATCCATTTTCTCCATTTATCCCCAAACCCAAACTTGCCTAAAACATCATCAAGAAAATCCCACCTTACCGAGTCATATGCTTTTTCAAAGTCCACTTTGAAAAGAAGAGTTTGTTTTTTCTTCTTCTTACACCAAGACATGACTTCATTTAAAATAAAAGGCCCATCAAGAATTTGCCTATCTTTAATGAAAGCCGATTGAACCTCATTAATAATTCCCCCCAAGACATCAACAAGACGATTAGTTAAAATCTTAGCAATGATTTTATATATGCTACCAATGAGGCTAATCGGTCTAAAATCCTTAACAAGATTAGCATCCGGAATTTTCGGAATTAAGGCAATGAAAGATGAATTACACCCTTTGGGTAAATCAGAAAATTTAAAAAAATACCTCACCGCTTCACAAACATCCCTATCCACAAGATGCCAAAAGTGTCTGAAAAAACCAAACGTGAATCCATCCGGACCCGGGGCTTTGTCGGTACCACATTCCCAAACCGATTTCTTAATTTCATCATTAGAAACCTCCCTCTCCATATGATCACTTTGCTCATGAGAAATCTGATTAGGAAAGTCAAGACTAATAGAAGCAGTAGGTTTGTCCGGCTTACCAAAACGATTGGCAAAATGGTCGAAGAACTCTTTCTTGACATCATTCGGGTTTTCAATCCAATTACCATCAACCATAACCCCCCTAATATTTTGAATATTACGCCTTTTGTTTATGATACCATGAAAAAAACCGGAATTCTCATCTCCTTCTACCGCCCATTTAATTTTAGCCTTTTGAGCCCTTTCCTTCGATTCTAAATTATCTATCTTTTGGATTTGATGAAGAATAGCTAAGCGGGAATTGACCAGCTCTTCATTCCCAAGCCCTCTATCAATATCCAGATCAATTTCCTCCAACTGTTTTTTAAGTCTAAGCTGATCGTTTTTCCGGGTCCCCGAATTACTCTTATTCCAAATACGAATCTGATTCTTAAGATTTCTAAGTTTATTCATCAAACTTAGAAGAGCATTATTTCCCACCATAGGACTGTTTTTCCAAGTGTTCTCCACAAATGTGTTAAAACCATCCATCTCAAGCCAATGATGGAAAAAACGAAATGGAGTAGGGCCATAATCGTAACCATTTTCTTTAAGAAGAATAGGCCGATGATCCGACAAGAACCTCTCCAATGTAACAGCTTTAATGTTCGGGCTTCCACTAATAACACTCTCCGAAACCAAGAATCTATCTAACTTGCTCATCTTTGTTGCGGATCTATGACACCAAGTAAAGCGACATCCACCTAAGTTAACTTCAACCAATCCCGAATCCAAAATAAAAGAATTAAATCTATGAGCACCATGTGGATTAAAATGAGTTCCGAATCTATCAGATTTGACACGAACCTCATTAAAATCACCCATGATAATAACATCCCCGTTCCACTTATCTACCTCGAAACGAAGAAAATCCCAAAGAGCTTGTTTTTCTTTACCCTCTTGAGGAGCATACACACCAATAATCATCATATTCTTTCCCGTTAACCTCCACTTACCTCTAGTAATCACAAAATAATCAGACACCGTCACACTGTTTTTGCAAAAAGAATTAGTATCCCATACGCAAAGGATACCTCCCGAATTTCCAACCGCCTCACTATACACATAATCAAAAACCGAATTCCCTCGTCTTTGAGATTGTTTTAGGAAGGCCTCAAAAATTTTAAGAGTTTTAAAATTTGTCTCGTTTACAATTATATGCATGGGCACACATATTTTTCACGAAAAAAATATTTTATTTGAAGAAAATATCTTAAATGAGTAATATATTGAATTTTAGATAATAACTAAATCATATTTTCTAAATCGTGACACTTTATATATAACATTTCTTCTCGAAAAGCTTCGATATGTTATTTCGCACAAGGCCTAAAAAAATTTAAAAATATAAAGACGACCCTGAGACTTATAGTAAATGTTTTGTGGGGTATGAATGAAGGCGAAAAAAAGATGTCTTGGGTCGGTTGGAACAAAGTGATGTTGGATAAAGAAGATAGAGGTTTAGTCTTAAAGCAAATAAACTTGGGGCTTCTCGCAAAATGAAAATGGATATTTTTTAATGATTTAGATGCTCTCTAGTGTAAAGTTATCTACGAAATTCATGGCTCGAAAGGAGGTTTGGATGCAAGTGATATTTCTTCGGCTAAATCTGATGTGTGGATTTCTCTCGTCAAATGTTGCTCGAATTTGAATTGTTTTGGTATTCATCTCAACGAGATTATGGTGAGAAAAATCTGTAATGGTACAAACACTCTCTTTTGGCTTGATAACTGGATTAAAGGTTGTGGCCCTTTAAAAGATCGATTTCCTCGCCTTTTCGCCTTAGAACAACACAAGTCTTGTTCAGTGGCTGAGCGATGGGCTTTTTCTAATGGGGCTTGGACTGCTAATTGGGCGTGCCGAAGGCAGCCCACTGGGCGACATTTCCTCCATTCTTAATCTTATTGATGGTCTTGCTTTTGATACTTCTAAGGAGGATGAATGAGTTTGGAACATCGAAAGTTCAAGTAATTTTTATGTGAGATCTTTATGTTCCCTTATTTAGAAAAATATGTTGGTCTCCTATGATGACTCTCCTAAGTTTGTTTGTAATTCTTGGGTTCCTCGAAAAGTCAATGTATGCGCTTGGAGGGTCGCCTTGGATCGTATCCCAACTAAAGAAAATTTGTCACGTCGTGGTCTTCTCCACTTGGACTCGTCTTCTTGTCTTTTTTATGGATCACAGGTAGAATCAAAAGACCATTTATTTCATTCTTGTCCCAAGATAAAGCTTATTTGGTTGAAAATTTGGAGTTGGTTGATCACGCCCAAACACACTATATTATATATAATATAAGTATATAAGTATATACGGATGAAAATAATTATAGTATAGTAAGTATTTTCCGTCGGGTTCTAGAAACAAACTTTTAACCAAAGTTGTCTCAAAAACCTCCCGGGTCGTTTTCCCTCGACGAAGCGTGAATTGAGAATCGGTTAAGTCCGTGATCGCGCGTTTTGAATGGTTTCAAAGATTTTTGAATTGGTTTCTATATCTACTAATAAAATCGAATAAAACATGTAAAGCACGTAAATATAAAACAACTAAAAATTAAAACTCGAGACGTAAAAACGTAAATGGGAATTAAAGAAAATGCGACAATTAAAACCTAATTTATCAAAAATTAAACCTAAAATTATTTTTAAACTTTTCCTAATCCTAATTATAAGAAAAAGTTAAGGAAATCCTAAACCGACAGTGCTTAAAGTAAAAAAATGAAGAAAACGAGAACGGGAATTAAATTCCGTTCTTTAAAAAATGAATTTCTTAAATTTTAACCCTACGAAAGCAAATCTAAATCCTAAGCCTTCAAAATATTAAAAGAAAATTTTATAAAAAAGAATTTTATTTTTTTGTTCATTTTTCTAATTTTTATGATTTTTTAAAAGTTTTTAATGAAAATAATGCACGAAAAATAGTAAAACTCGAATTAAAAATCTAAGAAAATTATTGAAAATAGCTTGTGTTGCAAAGTTTGAAGGAAAAATAAAAACTCGAATCCAACTTAAACGGATAAGCCTAGAAAAAGCTGTTTAGCACACGAAGTGCTTATTATGAATAAAAGCTAAAAAAGGGTTAAATGAATTTTAGTTGCACCCTTGGACGTAAAAGTCCAAAGGGCGCAGTGGTTGTGGTGTGTGTGTGTAAGGTGTATAAACGGTTGAGGTGGGTAGAGGTCAGGGGTTCGAGCCTTGCTCACCCCTGATTTCCCTACTTCCTTTTTTTTATTTTGCAAAACTTTTTAAAACAAAGTTATAGAACAGCTGAAAACTAAGAACTTTTGTGAAAGTAACTTTTTTGAAAACTAAGAAATAAGCTGGAAAAGAGCTTTAGAAGCAACAGTTTAGACTTTAAGAGGAAATTTTGCTTTTTACTAAACT